>CAUYPK010143370.1:0-31506 GCA_963574355.1 Loris lydekkerianus
AATTGCTAAGTCATGGAAAAAGCCCAAGTGCCCATTGATCCATGAATGGATTAATAAATTGTGGTATATGTACACCATGGAATATTATGCAGCTTTCAAGAAACAAGGAGACTTTACCTCTTTCATGTTTACATGGATGGAGCTAGAACATATTCTTCTTAGTAAAGTATCTCAAGAATGGAAGAAAAAGTACCCAATGTACTCAGCCCTACTATGAAACTAATTTAGGCCTTTCACATGAAAGCTATAACCCAGTTACAATCTAAGAATAAAGGGAAGGGAGAAAGGGAGGGGTGGGAAGGTGGAGGGTGGGGGATTGGTGGGATTACACCTGCAGTGCATCTTACAAGGGTATATGTGAAACTTGGTATATGTGGAATGTACATGTCTTGGCACAATAACTGGGAGAATGCCAGGAAGGCTGTGTTGACCAGTGTGATGAAAATGTGTCAAACAGTATATGAAGCTAGTGTATGATGCCCCATGATCATATCAATGTACACAGCTATGATTTAATTAAAAAAAAAAAAAAGATTCCAGCCAGTAATGATGACCAGAAATTTTAGAGTGATGGCAGTAAACTTCAAGATAAAAGACAAAAGATTGCTAAAAACTCCTAGATTTAGTAAATGAATGCAGTAAATATTAGGTTATAAAACCAACATATGAGAATCAGTAGGATTTTTATACACAAATAACAATAATGACCAAACTGAATCAAATCAAGAATTCAATCCCATATACAATAGCAGCAAAACAAAATAACAAACAACAACACACAACCACAAAATAACCCAGGAATATACTTAATAAGGGATATGAAAGATCTCCATAAATAGAACTATGAAACACTAAGGAAGGGAGTCCGAGATGGCACAAATGGGAAAACACACAGTATCCAGGCTCAGAGATTAGAGGAATCAATATGAAAATGACCACAAAGCAATCTACAGCTCTGATGAAGAGTCTATCAAACACCAACATCGTTTTTCACAAAATTAGGAAAACATAATCTTAAAATTCACATAGAATCAAAATAAACCTGAATAGCCAGAGCAATCCTAAACAAAAAGAAAAAAATATGCCATTATTCACCTTCAAATTTTTTAGGCATAAAGCCTTCCTTTCTTCCCTCTAATAATATAATTCTTCATTTTCACAAGGTTATAATAACCAAACCAGCATAGTACTGGTATAAAAGTAGACACATAGGTCAATGGAATAGAACTAAAATAATGCCATGTACCTACAAATGCATACAACAGGGAAAGGTCATGCTAGTCAACAAGTGACGTAGAAAAGTTATACAGTATTTTTGTTGTTTTTTTTTTTTTTAAAGAAAGAATCCCTACCTCCCACCATATACAAAAATTAACGCAAGATGACTTAAATATAAGATGTGAAATCATAAAATTCTAGAATACAACCCAAGAAAACTCTTCTGGACATTGCAAAGAATTTATGGTTAAGATCCCAAAAGCAAATGCAACAACAAAAAAAATTAAATGAGTAAATGTGACCTATTTAAACTAAAAACCTTCTGTACAGCAAAGAAATAATCAACAGAGTAAATGGACCCCCTCATAATGGTAAAAGTATATTCTAACTATGCATCTGACAAGGGACTAATACCTAGTATCTACAAACCACTCAGAACAAATCAGAAAGAAAAAACAACCCCATTAAAAAGAGGGCTAATGCCATGAACAGACATTTTCCAAAAGAAGTTATACAAATGGTCAAAAAACATATGGAAATATGCTCCACATCACTAATGATCAGGGAAATTCAAATTAAAACCAAAATGAGATGCCACATTACCACAGTCAGAATGGCCATTATTAAAAATAAAATATGTATCCATATATAGACATATAGATATCTTGCATGGATGTTGTGCACTTATTCATACTATTTCAGTACAAATACAAATTAGTACAATATGGAAAACAGTATAAAATTTTCTCAAAGAGCTAAAAGTAAACTTACCATTCTTATCCAAGAATCCTACTACTAAGTACCCAGAAGAGAAGAAGTCATTATATCAAAAAGACACCTGTATTCATATGTTTATCCAAGAACAATGTATAATTGTAAAGATGAAAAATCAACCTAAGGGCCCATCAACTAATGAGTGAATAAAGGAAATGTGGTGTGTATATCCCAAGTAATACTACCCAGGCGTAAAAAAGAATGAAATAATGTCTTTTGCAGTGATGTGGTTGGAACTGCAAGGCATTATCTTAATGAAGTAACTCATAAATGAAAAACCAGATACCACAGGTTCTTGTTTATAAGTGGTAGCTAAGCTATGGGTATGCCTGGTCGTAAGGGGTATAATGGACACTGGAGAATTGGAAGAATGAAGGGTGGGAAGAAAGTGAGGGATGAAAAACTATTTCTCAGGTACCATGTGCACTGTTTGGGTGACAAGTGTACTAAAAGCCCAGATTTCTCCAATATACAATACATGCATGTAATTAAAAAAAGACTTCTACCTCCTAAATTATTAAAATTTTAAAAATGCAGTAAAAAGATGAAAGTCAAAAGCAAAAATAAAACAGAAAAATAAAGTTAAAGCAGAAATAGACCTATGGACACAATCTTAAAAATGTTTAGTCATAAAGTCATACCAAAGTCTTCCTTTTTTCCCTGTAATAATAGAATTCTTCATTTTCACAGTTGTGAATCACTAAGCCAACATTTGGACACGTTGCCTCGGGACAGTTTAGAAGGACAGATTACTACAGATGCACCTCTTTTTTGTTGAAGAGAAAGTAGAAGGCTTCACAGTGAGAATCTTGATAGGTAAATATGATAATTCTCAATATATCGAGTTTGTCAAAACATCCTGTTCTTTGGTAAAATAGGGCTTTTCTGGCACAAATATTCCTGACCTTGGGAAAGCATTTATGATTGTTGTTCACAAAAGGATGTGTTTTTGTGTTTTCATCTGTGAAATAAGAGCAATGAGTGATGCTAGGAAATTGTGGGAACAATTCATTTGTGGGAGCTCTTCCAATATTCTAAAAAGCTCAAGTTGGCATTAGAGGATAACATGAGAATTTACCTTCACACCACTTAAGTCTTAACAAAAGAAGAATAACAATTAATATAGGAAAAGGAATTTCTTTCAGAACACAGGAAACTGAGTCAGAGAAAAATCTGGGCCTCAGCTTCCAGTTCCAATTTTGGTGTAAATGAGGTCACAAGGAAGTGAGGTTAACATGAATGGCAAACTTTCATTTGAAAGAAAGATACTGACGGTAAGGGTGAACGCTGCCCTGCATAATTCAGCCAACAATCTCACTGGTTCTTAAAGACAATTAAAAATAATAATAATAATAAAAATAACAAAAATATGAACAAGAAAGTAAAATATCTAAAACCCAAACAAAACAAAACCATCTAATGGGGTATGATTGAAAACATATAATAGGATTAAAATAACTCTCAAGAACTTCTTTGTGCAGGAAATAAGAAACAAGTGCATGAATATAGATAAGAGTTTTGGAATCTGTAAGTTCAGATCTATAAGTGCATTTACAAGATGGGAGCCTTTCTGGATACATATTGATTGTGACTCAGCTGGAATCTTCTGAATTGGAAATGGGAAGTTAAATTTTATCTTTATTTGTTAGTATAAACCATAAGCCCTGGCTAGAGAAAAATTTTCACCTAGTACCATGAAAAGATATTTGAGTCAATGGAAAAATGGATTTTCTTTATAGTAATTCTGTTTTACAGTTAAATTTCCTGATTTATATTGTTTTTGTATTGAGCCAATCTATACTGAGCCAAGCAAGAGTCATTCAAAATTATCATGACTTTCTTTGGTAACTTAAAGTAATTTCCAGTCCTTGGAAGAAGGAGGTCTATTTGTCTCTTTGCAGTGAAAATGAGTCTTAAGGTCAAATTCTGTCACACAGACATTTATTACCAAACAGGTGCGTGTATAACAGCATTTTATAATCTAGTGAGTAAATTTAAGAAGCTGCAACTGTGTGTTCATTTAAGTGCTTTGACAGCATACTACAGGAAAGTTCTACTCAGGACAAATGCAACAATGTTTTACTGGCAGCAGACAGCCAACTTAGCAGGAGGCAGGCAACAAACAAGAATCCTAGGAATCTATGGCTATACATGAGCCTTTTGGAAATCTAAATTTAAGTTTTCATTCTGAAGCTTATAATCTAAATTTATTAGATTCTCATTGTCCACTTCATATAAAAGAGGGGATGCCTATTACCATCTAATACAAACTCAGGCATGCCATCCCATCTCTGTTGAAGTCCTCTAATGTAAATTATAAACACAGAAAATGACCCAAAATGTCCAACAACATGAAAATCGGTAAACAAAATGTGATAGATTTGCATAATGGAATACCCCAAGGGGGGGGGGGGGAGAACTGATCTCTACAACAACATAGACAAATTGCAAAACATTCTATTGAGCTAAAAGAAGTCATAAGAAATATCACTTACAGTATGTTCTTCCATGGACTTTTTAGGGTGATAGCAGTGTTCTATCCCTTGTTGAAGAGGTTAGTGACATTGGTATATAGATCATTTTGGCATTAATAAGCTAAAAAATGTATACACATTTTAAGAAAGGGAAAAAACTGTATGAAAATTGTAATACTTAATATAGTACATATACCAATAAGATGAACACAAGTCACATTGAGCACCTCTTGTAATTGCAGAAGTTAAACATGACTTGAGTGTTACAAATTTAATACGTTTTCTTCTTTTCTTAACACGTGAATGCATTTTTTGGTACCCTCTGTATATGCCATATATATCTAATTATTATGTATCCTAATCATACTGAACAATCAAATGTATTACAAACAAAATTATACATAGCTACTTTCTAAAACAAAGACTCAAAGTAGCTTAGAGGTTACAGTATCATAAAGGAAGAGTGTGTTCCTTTGGTCTCTTGAACGTGATAATAAAAATTCCCACACTTTTATAAGCAATTCCAGTGTGTCAGGCACTACACTAGCTGTTAACAGTTGCTTTACAAATTCAAATCACTGAATTCTATCAGCAACTTTATAAAGTTGGAATTATCATTATTCCCATTTTGTGAGAGGTTGAGTGTTTCGTACAATGTCTTAGCCTCGTTAGTGACAGTGTTGGCCATGAGGGCCAGATGTCTTTAACTCCAGAGTGTTATTTTATTTTTATTTTTATTTATTTTTATTATTAAATCATAGCTGTGTATATTAATGCGATCATGGGGCACCATACAGTGGTTTTATGCACAGTTTGATGCAATTTCAGCTTGCTTGTTCATTCTTCTTCGTTTGAATTGCTCTCTTTTTTTGTTAATTTTCTTCTTCCTTTGGCGATGCTCTTTCCCATTGCCTCCCCAGTAGCTGGGATTACAGACGCCCACCACAACGTCCAGTTGTTTTTGATGTTGTTTGTAGAGATGGGGTCTTACTCTGGCTCACTGCTACTCATACAGGTCTCCAACCTCTGAGCTCAGGCAATCCACCCACCTCGGCCTCCCACAGCGCTAGGATTACAGGCCACCACCCGGCTTAAACTTCAGGCCAAGGCTATTTTCTTTTCCTTTTTCTTTATTTTTTTAAGGCTTTTTTCTAACACCATCATCAGAGATCTGCATGACTTCTATGCTGCTGAAAGTAAAAGAAGGAAACTATCAGGCAGGGAAAGGTTATTAAAAAGTAAACCAAGAGATGGAGTAAAGGGCAAAGGTAGAAAAGTGATAGAAACTTATAAAATATATGCTATTTCATAGGCACCCAAAATAATTTAATTGCTGTCAACCTCAAATTAAAATTATCAAACAAATTCCTTCTCTCTACCCTCTACAACACTAAAATTAATAACTTCTCTTGCCAATTTTGGGTTGCTAGAGATTTTTTTTTATTATCATTTAGAAGGAAGTCAATTCTGGTAGAAGATGAGATTTATAATCTATTCATAAGATTATAAATCACCAAGAACATATTTAGTTAAATGAGTTAATATTATTTTATCCTGATTAGTTTTCATTCCAGCTTTTCTCTGTCTGAAGATATTTTACTGAAAAAAATATTCGTAAAAATTTTAGTTAGGGTGGTGCCCATAGTACAGTGAGTAGGGCACTGGCCACATACACCGAGGCTGGCAGGTTCAAACCCAGTCCGGGCCAGCTAAACAACAATGACAACTGAAACAACAACAAAAAATAGCCAGGTGTTGTGGCGGGTGCCTGTAGTCCCAGCTATTTGGGAGAATCACTTAAGCTCAAGATCTCACAGCCCTCTAAACAGGACAACCGCTTGAGACTCTGCCTCAAAAAAAAAAAAAAATTTTTTTTAGTTAGTATTATACTTCAGTCCATAGATGTAAAATCAACAAGATTCACATTTTAATTTTTTTCAAAGTAGGCCAAGTTTTTTCTTAAATAATAGCACACGGGAAAATTCCAAATAAAGGAACAATTTCATCATTTCCTTTATTTTGTCTCACTTCATATTTTTTGAACTAGCTTCATTCTGAATGACTTAGCAAGAAACTAAACAGACAAGCACACGGCTTAAACCAGCCCTGGCTTGTTCAGTACCGTGTGAGCTGATGGCAATCTTTAATTGGCTCCAAACTTCTTTAAGGAGAAGATTATAACTAGGATGTTACAGAGAGAGCATACATTTGTAATGATTTTGAGAATATATTTTGAAAAGGTTTGAGTTTTATTGCAAGGCTGGAAAAACATTATTGCCTTTCTCTGCCTTCTATTCTCATATTCCTCATCTTTATGCACAGAAATCAAGTGCTTTCACCATACCTCCAATGTTCTGAATAATTCAATATCCATAGGGACAACTGGACAGTATTAGACGCTTTGGCTATCTCCTTCCATATACAGTGTTAAGCTGACAATTTATGTCGGCAGGTGGCTGCTTGCAAATGAAATTAGGCCCTGCACTTAATTAGCTGGTCAAAAATTGTAAAACCAGAAATTTTCCACCTGCAAGAAAAAATGGGCAGCTTAAGTCAGAGGAAGTAAAATATATGGCCAGGTGCACAGGCCATGGTAGCCAGTGCTATTTAGTAAGGAGAAATAGTGAAGCCTGAGTCCATCGTGCTTAGATGGAGTTGGATTATCTTGGGTTCATTAACAAGGATTTTTCTCAACAGGAAGAGAAAACCCATTTCCTGCTTGGGATTTCTGAAAAATATAGTGCTTAGTCTTTCCAAAGTAAGGTTTTACAGTTTAGTGGAAGCAACATAGGCTTTGGGGAAAGACTGACTTAGATTCTGATTACCGTATATACTCGAGTATAAGCCGAGTTTTTTCGGCACAAAATTTGTGCCGAGTTTGGGTTTTTCGGCACAAATTTTATGCCAAAAAAACTCGGCTTATACTCGAGTATATAGGTATATCTTGAAGATATTAGCCCCAATAGTGAAGTCAGGACTGGAATGTAGATTGCTAAATATCAGTTTCATGCTTTTTGTTAATATATGCAGGATCCACGATACAGAACGAAAAGAATGCTGTGTCACAGAAAATTAACATTTGAGACTTTGGCAAGTTGCAATCTGAGATAACTAACCTTCTAGAAAATACAACTTTGGAAAGGCAGTTTGTGTTATTTTGAAACAGCATCTTACAAGATCTCACTAGAATTGTGATGTTTCCCAAGATGTCATTCTCAGGCACAACACAAAGAGTGTTCATAGTGGTTTGTGGATTCTAGATATTGTATGTTTCTGTTAGTTGAAAATAAAACTTGAAAGAAAAAGAACTGGAGTATTAATGTCAAATGATTCCTGATGTACATCAAAAGAATAACACAGGAGGCTTTGAAGGGAAGAAGTAGAGAGAGAATTAAGTTCTTCTGGCATAGTAGCACTTTGAGAGAAAGGGGCCCCAGGGGTATGAAGACCTTGGAGGGATGAGTAAGGACAGGTGACTCACTGTACCACACACAGCCACACCCAGGATGCATGAGTGTCTGGATGACAAGGGAACAGGAATAGCTTGAGGCACAGCAAATCAGACCTACTTCCATTAGAATAATAGGCTATGAAGTGCTCCATTAAGGAAATAATAGTACAGCATATCTTAGAGTCCAGTCTCAAGATTTAGATTGTCTAGCTTTGAATCCGTGTTCCATCACCTACTAACCATATCTTTTGCAAGTAAACTGATCTTTGAAGCCTCAAACAGACATAATTATAGTCTTTCCCTTGAAGCTGCATTACGAAGATTAAATGTGAAAATCCTCATAAAATGGTGGAGAATAAGTACTCAATATTTGTCAGCTGTTAGTATTAGATCTTGGAGATCACTATCATTCTGAGCTCTGATCTGTGGCAAAAATATCCCTATGTTGAATTCCAGCATGTTCTAAAAGATGGAAAAAAAACAATGAAAAATGAATATAAAAAGGGAATAGGAGATCTTGGTCCAGTCAACATCAGTATGCATGGTTCTTTAAATAAGTTTATTCTTCTCTTACGTCCTTTCTATTTATCCTTCAAGGTTTAACTCATCTCAACCTGACATTGACAAAACTTCCTCCCATTCCACAAATCAGAGAATTAATTCTCTTTTTCTCTGAATTCCCAACACACCTTGTGTTTATCCCTACTTGCAATAATTAGTTCTTTATTTCTGCTTGGTTTTTTTGATAATTGCATGACTCTCTCACAAAGTAATTTAGGAAATTATTTTCATTTATTTATTTCTTTTCTTTTCTTCTTCTCCTTCTCCTTCTCCTTCTTCTTTTTTTCCTGAGACAGTATCTCACTGTTCCCCAGGGTAGAGTGTCGCGGCTTCATAGCTCACAGTGACCTCAAGCTCTTAGGTGCACATAATACTCTTTCCTCAGCCTTCTCAGTAGCTGGTACTCTAGGTGTGCATCATAACACATGGCTAATTTTTCTCCTTGCAGTAGAGACAGGGTCTTACTCTTGCTCAGGCTGGTTTCAAGCTCCTGAGCTCGGTGACACACCTGCCTCAGCCTCCCAGAGTGCTAGGATTACAGGCGTGAGCCATGGCACCTAGCCATTTAGGGAATCCTTAATCCTGATCTCTAATTCTAAATAGAGTCTAATGCTTTTACCATAGTAAATAATTTCATAAATGCCTATTTAATTAATATCAAGACCAGAAAAGATTTTTATATACAATAAAACACTAAACACACACACGTGTACAACAGACATACGTACAACAAGTACCCAACTGATTGTTTCTCCAACATTCTCTCAAAAGTGAAAATGTACACACAGCCTTAATTTGCAATACAATGCAATTTTTGGAGGAAAACAATGCATTACTCTAATCAGTGAAAGATCCAGAGCTTGCCCCACCTTCTAAATTAATTGTATCATTAAGAGGAAATTCCCATAGTTCTTTGTTGCCCTCTGTTACAAATGAACGGGAAGATGGAAATCGACTTCAATACAGATGGAATCACAAATTTACTTGTAATTGCAAATATATTTTTAAAATCTTTTTTTTTTTTTTTTCCTCACAAAAGGCATTGTCACGAGCCAATGAAACTAGCTTAGGATCCCCTCACACAAATAATTCTTGTAGAGAAATAATTTTGACTTTTAGTTGCTTTTAAGTGGTTATTCAAATTTGTCATCAAAACCTTGAGCTCTTTAATGAATCTTTACAAATTCCCAAACTATTTTTTATATATGGACAAGCAATCTTTCTCATATTTCTGGCACTAAAGGATCAAGGAAGCTGTCCAAACAAGAAAGTGAGGTCAGGAGATTGGAAAATACTTCAAATTATTTCTGTCTTTCTGTCTTTCTGTTTCTCTGTACCTGTCTCTTTGTCTTTGTCTCTGTTTATCTCTCACCCACACACACTCAAATTCCTCATTTCAGTGCCTAGAGTGATTCAAAGTGTACTGCCAATCACCACCAAAATAGCCCTTTCTCTTGCTATGTAAAAAGAATTGAGGTTATTTTTTAAATGCCCGTGTTTAGGTCTAGAATGACTTTTTTTTAGTCTTAAGAAGCACAATAATCAATTCCTTTAAGAGAGAAAAATGTGTTTTTCCCAAATCTGTTGCACAGAAAAGATAAGGCGACTTCTCCCCAGGGAGATGGGAAGAACAAACAGTGTTGTCAACACAGGAAGGCTGCTGTAGAGGTGGACACATCCCCCTGCCACCCTGATTAGAGAAAGCCAGGAAGTAAGGGCGGTTTGCTTGGGAACTACCATGAGAACCATGCTGCGGCCCCGAGGGGGCAGAGGGGAAACAAGCACATCTGGGAAAAGCTGTGATTCCAACATGGCATTTCTCTCCCATTCTCCACAGCATGATCTCTTTCTGAATCTGTGACTGCAAAGCCAAAGAATAAGCCATTATGCCTGCCGTCCCAGGGCCAGAACTGCAGAGTGGGCCAAGGGAAGCAGACAAAGATTCAAGACACGAAGAAAAACCATGCAATTGAATTCAGACTGTCGTCAGGGAAAATGAATTCGTAATGTAGGTTTATGCTGTATCAGTTTAGCTAAGCAGAAACCAGGTTTCTTAGGATAACCATCCCTACATGATTTCAGATTAGCCTGGGCCACAGGATACATACAGGTGGCCTTGGAAAAGCTGCAGGTAAACATCAAACACCTTCAAAGCTCTGAAGAGAACTCCATGCACAAGTGCAGGGCGTCAATACTGCTGCAGCTAATACACGTGACTGCTGTTCTCTGGCTCATCTTGGTGACACTGGACACAGGCCAGGAACGCAGATCCTGTAGCTTTCCCCAGATCTCTTTCCTGAGGTACCCAGGCTCCTGGGTCAGGTGCTATCTAGCAAAGTGATGAAGCATGGAACCTTCTCCTGCAGGTCACTCACATCATTGAAGGTGGAGGCTTCAAGGCAGGGACTGATGAAGTTCCACTTTGCTCTTGTAAGTTCCAGCCTGTCCTCCTGAATTCCAATTTCTTTTCTCTCACATACTTCATGTCTGTTTTTCCTTCTTTTTTTTTTTTTTTTTTTTTTTGAGACAGAGTCTCACTTTGTCACCCTTAGGTAGAGTGCTGTGGCATCACAGCTTTTGACAACCTCATACTCTTGGGTTCAAGCAATCCTCTTGCCTCAGCTTCCTGAGTAGTTGGCACTACAGGTGCCCACCACAATGCCTGGCTATTTTTAGAGACAGGATCTTGCTCTTGCTCAGGCTGGTCTTGAGCTCAAGCAATCCACCCACCTCAGCCTCCCAGAGTGCTGAGATTACAGACATGAGCTGCCACCTGCAGCTGTTTTTTCTCCTTGATTGTCATTCCTCCTGAGTTCAGGTTCCAGAGCCAGACATGGAAACAACAGCCACATATCAACTGTTGAGCCAGCTCCTGCAATTGTGGGAATTCAGATCTGTAATGCTTTAGTCACAGCTAGTGTTTCTGTTTCTCTGGTCAAACCCTAATATTAGCTCAATTCTGGAAGAGAACTCATCAATTCTCTTGGTGCTGGGGTTGACCTTATTATTAACCAGATGATTTAGTATAAGCAAGATGGAACTGTTGAGATTTTTGGTGGCATTTTTATGAAAATATAATTGTGAAGTTGAAGAATGGGACAGAGCAGATGGCAATAAACACTCATTCTGAAGCAATGAAAATGACAGTTAAAAACCTAGAGAATTCTGAATTAAATGTTTCAAGGAATCTATGTTCATTTAATATGTTTAGACCCATATATCATGTACATGTATATGTACATACATGTACATGTTTACATAATATATAATTAAACAAGCAATATGTTATCTAGCAGACATCTTCATGGGACTTGCTGTTATAAATGGATAATAGTATAAATAGCAAGTTGCCAAAATAATACTGAAATGTGAATCTCTAATCTGGGCTGCCTTGAAGAAAATAACATTATTCCCTATAACTGAGAAATACAAATTATTGGTTATAGTAACTTATGCATTCTTTGTCTTCCAATTCACTCTTAAAAGTGTTTGAGACGAAATAAAATAACTAGATAGTAAAAATGGAGTAAGGGGAAAATATAGCTAGAAACAGAGCAGATCTATGAACTGAATTCAGAAAAATGTACAAATTCAAAAGAATGTACACAATTACTTTCCTATGGAGTATGTATAATAAGTATCAGTAGTGGAAGGTTGTGACCTGAAAAGCTAATACAGTATTAGACTAAATTAATTAATATTTAATATTAATATCTTGAATGCAAAAACTGATCATTCAATTTTACTCTGCACTAATCAGGTGTTAATTATAACATTTATTTACTTTATGTTTCTAAATCCAAACATATTTAAGACAATCAGAAGCATGTCTAGCCAAGATGGACAGATTTTTTAAAAGACTTGAAATCATGTCTTGGGAAGAATAGTTGAAGAAATCAGGAATGTTTAGGCTAAGAGAAAAAATATTTTATGAGACAGGATAACCGTTCTCAATCCTAAGGCACTCCTAAGTAGATGAGGGAAAATTTGAAGTGTGTCACCAGGGGATAAACATAAATTTCAAAGAACTAAATCAGAAGAAATAAATGTAAACCAAATGTAAGATTCACATCCATAAAATGCAAACATATTTATATCACACTGGTTAACATAGCCTTCCTGGCAATTTCACAGTTATTGTGTTGAGACATTTACATTCTACATTTACTAAGTTTCACATATACCATTGTAAGATGCACCGGTCTGTGAAACTAGTGTATGATGCCTCATGATCATACCAATGTACATACCTATGATTTAATAAAAAATATATATATATTTAATCAAAAAAAATAAAATGTAAACATAAAATAAAATGCTTTGGTTAGTTTTGAGCAAAAGGTCTTCAAGCAATTAAGATTCTTCTTGAGAATGTTAAAGAGAAGAGTCAAACCACTGGGTGTAAGATTGGAAAACATGATGTCAGTGGTTGTTTCCCATCTGGATCTGTATCATAAACACTACCCCGTGCCTGGAAGTACATTCCTTTTCCAAAAAGTACAGATCAAGTTTTTGCAATTTGAGAAAAAGAACGGAGCGTTCAACTCAGAATGCCATCCTTCTTTCGGTGCTCTGCTCATTTTCTTGGGGACGTGACAAGAGAAAAAAACCCATGCCTGAGACATGCTTATCCCTCTGTGACGTCCTCCTTAGTTCTCCCTGATTGCTTCCCTTGCATTTTATTATCACTTCGATGTATGCTTCTTCTCCCCTACTATAAGCCAGAGATTGCCTGAACCACTTTTAGCACACAGTTAGGTTGGCATGTTAAACTCCACATGAAGGTTTACATTTTTAAAGTTAGTTTTCAATATTTACAAATAAGGAAACTTCACACCAACTTTCAGATTGTCAGCTGCTCTTGAAAAATAGGAAGATCTTGGAATGCTGAACTCACCACTTGCATGGGAGCTATATTTTATCTTCCCTCTTTAGATGGCACAAGGGTCTCCAGTTCATCAGCACTCCTAGTGTCTCATTCATTTACGTCAGCTATCTCACTGTAGGTGAATTTGGAATCACCGCAGTGTGTTTTGAGCATGGTGACTGGTAGACTTCTTTTTTTTTAACTGAGAAATTTTAGTGAATGTGTATATGTATTTTCAAGAGCATCTTAGCTGGGTTCCCTAGAGAACAGAGCTTGAGGCAAGGATTAAAAGCTGATGCTTTCATTGGGAGAAATCTGAGACAATAAGAGTGCAGACAGAGGAAGGTGAGGTAGGAAATCAGGGGAAGCAATTGATAGGAGATGCATACCATTGCTGGGTATAACACTCTACTCAGCAAGTGCAAGCTCTCAGCCAGATGTGATGTCGCAGAAGATTGTACAAGAAATCCTGTTATCATAAGAGCAAGGAAGAGAGGTTGGGCTTCTTCCCATCCCCTGTTTCCTTTAGTCCAAGTCTGTCCCACAGGGAGTCAACCTCTCTGTGCTTCTGGGTTGTATGATCCTTTGGTGGCTTCTGTGATGCCAGGTTCCATATCCTAAAGCACAATCTCTTTCCCCTATTCCAGAAGGAGGAGAGGGAGATGGACATTTCAGGTGCGTGACTGAGAAGGCCAGCTGGATGGTGGCAGCTAAAAACAGTGCCAGTAAGCGTTTGGCTTTAGGTGATAGAACTTATCATGGACAGGTCTGAATGGGATCAATCAGCCACCAAGGTGAAGTAAGCGGTGAGAATCACCAGCAGTGTTATTGAGGCATCCTTAGGTACGTCAGCCCACCATGACGCGCAGGTCCATCTGGCCTGCCTCCTGATTTGTGTAGCCCAGGAGCTAAGAATACTTCTACATTTGTAAACAGTAGAAAAATACCAAAGAAGGGTAACATTTTAAGGGATACAAATTATATAAAATTTCAGTAAATCCGTTTCTATAAAGTTTTATTGGAACACAGTCGTATTCATTCATTTACCTATTGTCTGTCTATGGCCACCCTCTCGCTACTGAGTTGAGTAATCCCAGAGGAGACTGAAGATTGTGTGGCCTGCAAAGCATGTAGTATCAAGCCCTTTACAGAGAAAGTTTGCCTGCCTCTGGTCTCCGGAAGTCTAATAAGTATATCTGAGTCAAGAAGCAAAAGGAAACATGCTCAGCAAAATCCAGTAAGACTATAATCATTTGAAAATTATGTTAAAAGCTACAATTTACACATGCCTACATGTGTCCTTATAACTGAATATGATCACAAATACACGTTTATCCTTCTGAGCTTTTCGTGGTTAATGTTCCCTGATCTATTTCTGAAATCATCTACGAAAAAAAAGGGAATTTTTACAGCTTTAACCTAATAAAATGTTGGAACTCTATTCTCAATGAAAATAATCTGAGAGCATTATCCTTAGATACAAAAGAGCAAAGAGCAGAGTTAGTATTGTTGGTTTGTGAAATATCTAATGCAAGTCACATGTTTTGAATTTTAAAACCTACTTAGGAAAAAGATACACATACAGGGAAGTTTTGAGACCTCTCCCGACGTGTGCATGAGCAGTTAAACTGTTTACTGTGGCTGTCACTCGAGCTGAGTAAAAATCCAGAATGTACCAACACTGTATCAGGCAAAAGGCTATACAGCCACGTTAATAATGAGCCTGGTTGTGCTAACAGCTAGAGCAAGGAAGTGATCTCTGTGATCTACTATATTAAGAACTCTGTGCAAGGCTGGGCACAGTGGTCACACCTGTAATTCTAGCACTCTGGGAGGCCAAGCCAGGTGCATTGCTTGAGCTCAGGAGTTTGAGCCTGTCCTGGGCAAGAGTGAGACCCTGTCTCTACTAAAAATAGAAAAACTAGGCAGGTGCTCTGGCATGCAACTGTACTCCCAGCTACATGGGAGGCTGAGGCAAGAGGACCGCTTAAGCCCAAGACTTTGAGGTTGCTGTGAACTATGATGATGCTACGGCACACTATCCAACACGATAAAATCAGATTCTGTCTCAAAAAAAAATTCTGTGAAAAAAAATGCATTCAATATTCAGATGATATCTTTTATTTTTGGATTAACTGAACTTTATTTCCTCAAAAAGCACCCACTGGGATCCCATTATGTACTAGGCACTATGTGAGACGCTAATGATACTTAACAGAAATGGGACACAGTTCCTGTGTTGGCACTAAGATATTGTCAACCAACATTCTAGCCCCCATTGCCTGGATGCTGTAAACTATGTATTCCCTCCCAGAATAGCCTTCTCTGGGGACCAAGGCTCTCAGAGGAACAGGATCTATTATTGGCTCCACTTCCCAAGGCAGGCTTGACCTTTCATGGCAGCTGGAGAGCAGGCGCTGCCAGAGTCATGAAGCTTCTCCTAGCACATGGGACCCTGAGCCAAGCAAGAGCAGGGGCTGTTTTCTTCAAGTGAGGGCTCAGCCTAGGCTCCCCGAGCTTCAGGATGTCTCCTCTGCACAGCTGTCAAGGTAGCTGGTTTGCCTCTTAGCAGCAGACCTAGCAGCTGGGAACGGAGCATTCTGCTGACAGTTCTAAAAATGGATTTTGCTTGAAAGTTTTAAAGGACCTTGAGATATGAAGCTGGACTGGATTTATGTGCTTTATGAGCAGTTAGGTTCTTCCTAACTGATAGAACTGAGAGCAATGTCCGTTAACTTGACCAGGACTGGGGAAGGGTCCCTTGGAAACAGCCACTTGAGGACACTCTGTCCATGATGAAATGTCCTCGGTAGGGAATCCTACGGAACAGTGATTTTTAAAGTAGTTACATAGGAGCCAGCGCAGTGTAGTAGGACGCAAATGCTCCTTGATTACTTTCTGCCATCCTTGGCTATCATTCAAGTCAAACGTGAATCTTTATTTACACAGCTCTGCTCTAAAGGCTCCTGTGAGCTGCGCTTCTGGGCAAATCGGACCAGGAGTTCTGTCATTTAATGATAACTCAGAATACTAAAAGCACTTTATGTTATTGTAAGAATTTTAGAGATATGGTTGTAAGGGAGAGCATTTGTTAATAATGAATTGAAGAAATATAAAAAGGGTTTCTACATAGAAGTATAATTCTTTCTAGGAAACAAATTCTGTGCCTTCCATTGTTGACTGATGTTTTATATATAATAGGAAAGTCTGAGACACCCTGGGCTTTATAAAGTGCTGCTATTTCTGAAGTGAAGAAGGAAAAACAGTCTGTTTATAACTTTCTGAAAGCTACAAGACTGCCTAATACACAGTAGGCACTCATTTATTAAATTTAATTTGTTATTTTGACCTGAACTTCATCGAACTCTAATTTTCTATGATTGGTTATTTATTTGTGTCCAGAATAATTCAAGGTAGATCCTTGTTTGAATTGGCCACTGGAATTAACCCTTCTGCTTCACTGACTTACTTCCCCTTCTGTGGTCAACTGCAGTCCCCTATCCTATAAGACAAAAATCGTGTGTAGGCCGGCAATGGTGGCTCACGTCTGTAATCCTCACTCTGGGAGGCTGAGGCAGGAGGATTGCCTAAGCACACCAGTTAGAGACCAGCCTGACCAAGAGCAAGACCATATCTCTACTAAACTTAAAAAAACTGGTCTGGCATTGTGGCCCATGCTTGTAGTCCTAGCTACTCAGGAGACTAAGGCAAGAGGATCACTTAAACTCAGGAGTTGAGGTTACTGTGAGCTATGTTGCCATGACACATTACCCAGGGCAACAGAGTGAGGCTGCCTCAAAAAAAAAAAAAAAAAAATAGCAAGTGTAGTCAAAATAACCTTAGAAAATACCCAAAATTGCTCATAATTTCTGGTATATTTTAAGTCCAACTTAGTTCCACCCTTGACCCTATTTTTACCCAGCATTAGAAGAAATCATGCCTTTAGTTGAATGCCAGGGGAGATCATTAGCTTGCATTTATGAGCCATGTTATATATAAATATTTATATTATTTGAAACGTTAGGATTATAATTAATACATCAATATGTTCACACTATGGGAAGAACATTCACTGAGGAGCTCACACTTATTTAGTGGAATGACAGGAGGAAACCAAGCTGATTTTCTCATTTTCTTTTTCTTTGCTGATCTCTAATAGATCTTTTGTTAAATGCTTACATTAGGTCACTCTTCTATTCCCGCTGTAGTAAACCCAACATCTAGCCTAACCAAGTCAGAACAAGGAGTAAAGTGGAATTTATGCTGTGGAGACTGCTGAGACTCTGAGACGAGGCAGAATGTTCAAATGCAGGAGGTTCCAAGTGCAGGAGAACGGGGGGTTTTCAGACAGGAAATAATTTGTGATGGGGCTTGGGCACGTGCCTCATGGAGGTCCAGATTTCCACTTCAGAGGATCCCTGCACTGGGTGTTTAAGGCTATGACACTGGGCCTACCTTTGAACAGGAGGGTCTCTAACCCTAAAGGATATTGGATGGAAGAGATGGACAGTCTCCTGTGGGTTAACAGAAAGTCTTTAAGTGCATTGGAATAAAGCACTCCTCTGGCAGGCATGGCCCTGTACCAAGGGGCACAGTTAGGCACCAGCATGTGGCCTGGATTCCTGCCTTCTCCTGCCCATTCAGCCCCGTGCCTCTGTAGAATGCCTAAACTGTACAACACTACACAGTGGTCCTGGTGAGATCAGCACACAGGAAGGCATGATGGTCAGGGTTTCTTACAATTCTCACCCTCACTGAAGCTGGATTGATCTCAGAGCTTGAGTTGTCTTGGCAGGTGGGGGCTGCAGAACTCTAAGGCAGCCAGCCAAGCCTCTCATGTGTGCTGGGATTGAGAACAATCCTTTAATCCCACCAACAATCCCTGCAACAAGAAACACTGATTCTCCTTTTATTTAATTAGAAGACTGTTTTCTCGTGAGTATTGTGCCTGATTTATGAATACCTATTGTTTAAAATGTAATTGCATATTCAATACCGCTCAGTGGAAGAGGGACCATTTGGGCTGGTACTGCTTGCTTTACATTTTTTAAATCCTTTGCTTAAAAGTACATGATTCATTTCATGGCAATGCATAAACTCAAAGGCATTCAAGGAAGGACTGTGTTATATATATATATAATTTTTAAAAATTGTTAGCACCCCTGAAGAAGGTTATTTCAAGCCAGATAGAACACAGCCATACTGACACAAAAGGCGTGAAACTTGAAGAGATACTCGGGCAGGTGTCATCACCAGGCTCTCCAAAGTACCTGCAACTTTCAGACATTTAGGCAGAGAGAAGCAGATCAATTTTGAATGAATGAGACACTGAATAATACTTTCAAGTATCATTATGTAACAACCAGATTTTCTTTTCTATATCTTGCTTATCTTCCAGATATTAAAGCATATCTTAGCGTAAATTCTGCTGGTTTGAGGGAAGTTGTGTAGATTCTGCCATTGAGCCAGGTTATTTCATTAGCCTTCATTGTGGCATTGGAAAGTGGATCTAAGAAATGCAGGTATGGGTGAGTTCAAATGAAAGTCATAGCTTGCTGTTCAATATCACTTGATCTTACTTAAACCCCAACATAATTTCTACCATTTTTCACCATTAACTTCCCAATTCCCACACCTTTCAGCCAGAAGGAAGCAGTTATTCATTCTTCCCTACACATATCCATGCTGTCCCTCACCCATGCCTTTGGTCATGTTATTTTTTCTCTGCCTCATCTCAGTTCCCAAGGCAACTGGAGCAACAAAAACACCCAGTAGACTAAGACTTATTTACAACTGTAACATCGTATTTGATAGAAAGTAAGAACACTGGCAGCATCTGAGCAACATCATCGTCTCTTTTCAGAGATCCACAACATTCAAATAATAACTTACTTTTCCTCTCAGCTGTTCATCAATAAATAGTCACATAGCGTCTATTATATGCTAGGATTGTTCTAGCCACTGGTGATGTAATAGTAAACAAAAACTAAAACTTCTCCATTCACGAAGGGTCCGATATAGATCTCTTACCATTTTACTCTGAGAAATGCATCTGGTTTTTCATTATATGTGATGTTTAAAAAGACACAAAATTGTACAATTAGCCCAAAATTATTCAGTTAACACCCAGAAAGTATTTGTAGCTGCCCTTCTGTTCATAATTGCTTTTTTAAAGGAAGATGGTATTCGTGCAACATTTTCCAAAGTTCTAGTTTAATAGTTAACATTGCTTTTAATTGTCTGTAGGATAACTAGTTGCATTATTTTTTTATTTTTCTTTTGAGACAGAGTCTCACTATGTCACCCTCAGTAGAGTGCCTTGGCATCACAGCTTACAGCAACCTCAAACTCTTAGGCTTATGCAATTCTCTTGTCTCAGCCTCCCAAGTAGCTGGGACTACAGGCGCCCACCACAATGTCTGGCTATTTTTTTGTTGGTGTAGTTGTCGTCATTGGTTTTGGCAGGCCCAGGCCAGGTTCAAGCCATCAGCCCTGGTGTATGTGGCCTGCGCCTTAAACACTGAGCTACAGGCACTGAGCCTGGTTGCATTATTTTCAGTTAAAAAACATGATTTAATTTTAAAAAGTGGGTTAATTTTAGAATATTTTTCAAATAAGATTTTCTTGTTGTTTTTAATATAACACACATACAGGAAAACATACAAAACATAGTTGTATAGTTCAATGAATTACAGAAAGAATTTCTTACAACAAACATCCATGTTACCACCACCCAGATCTAGATAGTGTTACCCAAAACTCCAGAGTCCTGACTGTATCTTTGTATGAGTCAAAACGCTCCAATGTCATCCATGATCTAATTCTTTTTTAAGATTTTGGAGTTTCCTTTATTCATTATATAAAATCATTGGGATTGTAGGTCAATTGCTTTTTACTTGATGAATTTGGTAATTCTTTTGACATGCTATTGGCATTACTTATAAGACAAATATAATTTCATAAAATTGCTGCACCCCATTCTACTGGGTAGATAGTTTAAATGCAATGATACAGTGCCCACTGCTTTACCAGATTCCTTTTCTATAGCCATGGTCTAAATCAGAGATTCTCACCTAGGACATTCTCAAGTTTACTCCACAGAGGCTATTTGCCAATGACACATTATCTAATTTCTAACAAAGTTGTTAATTTTACTTACTTTTGATCTTCATGTAAATGGAATTTAAAAATCAGTGTTCTTTCACGTCTGACTTCTTTCTTTCTCTTGGTATTATGTTTGTGAGATTTATTTATATTGTGATGTGTGGCTATATAGTAAGTCATTGCACAAATATAATACAATTGATTTCTTTATTCTATTTTTTTAATGAAATTGTCTAGTTCACCCTAACACCCTTCAAATAAAATTCCTCCTTCAAATTCAATACTACATAATTACCAGTTTTTATTGTTTTACTCACATTCTGATTACCTGATTACTTCAGTGAAAGAGATGAGCTCTGATTGCGTGCCTCTGTGCTCATCAAGGTATGGTGTGGGTGTGTGTATATTGTGTGAGTGTGTCTGTATTTTGACTACCTTGATGAGGTACTTTACCAACCATTCTCTCTGTATTTAGTAACCTTTCCTTATCACTTCATAGATGCTTCTCAAAAATCTCATCATGTGGTGTGGTAAATAGCTCAGATTTATTCAAAAACTGCTTCCACCTATGAGGTGAACATTTATCGTTTCTTGTCTTCTCTTTTACATATACCCTAGTCTTGTTGAGTAGGTGGTTACTAATCTAATAGGGGTGCTGTCTTTTCATAATACTAACATCTATGGATCAGCTTTTATTCAACAGACTTTTGCCAGTGAACACTCAAGAGAAGGCCAAAAAAAAAGTCAACCATAACAGTCTAATGATCAAACTTAGTATGGTCATTAGCCACCTGTACTTACCAAGGGCCAGAAAGTGAATTTGTGACATCTGTTAAGAAAGAATTTGTCATTACCTCATGATGTCTTCTTTATAATGAAGCACCCTCAGCAGAAATCTCTATCAGAGTTTTTTCCAAAATCAATTGTACTTCTCCTGAGCAGTTGGGTTGGTTTTAGTTTAAGGAGCTGAAAAAATGTGCAAATATGGTTTTCAGAATGTTCAAAAACAGATTTATGAACCACACTGGTGACCCTGAAGGGTGCTTTTTTCATCTCATCTCTGCCTACCCTTAATCTTACTTTTTCGTTATTTTTTTGCCACTTTTTTTTTTTTTACCATCAATATTATGTATGATTGCTAACTAAAATAATATGTGAAATGAGAAAGAATATATAAAGACTGGGAGATAAATTGCCCCTCATGACTAGTTCTATTATTGAATGTTCCTATGATTCGAAACACCATCATTTTGATCAGGATGTTCAGAGGAGTGTAGAGACGCCATATTATATTTGCCAAATTTATTGGGCCCCTTTAGAGTTTAAAAAATGTCATAATTATTTCCCAATTTTATCATGGTGTTTTCAGCTTAAAAATTACACTTTTCTCATTTTAGTGATAACTTGAATTACTTAATATTATAGAAAAACTACTAGTAATAAAAAGCACTTTCCTAGAAACATTTTAATATTTATGCCTATTGTTCCATATTATTTTCTGATACATAAATATCTTAAAGATATTCTACTTTAAAAAATAAGAAAAATGACACTCTATTTTTTTATTGCCTCAAATAAACATGAACTATATCAGGAAGGATAGACAAATAACTAACACAAACAGTGGTTACCTGTTTGTGATTTAGTAACTGGGTGAATGGAGAAAAGCTAAAGGAGAACAATTTCACTGAATTCTCTTTTAAATTTATTGAGTTTTTATTATTTTTAATTATTTTTTTCAATTTATTGAGTTTTGATGCAAATTAATATATTAAAAATTCAAAACTTAAATAAATAAAAAAATGCATATTTAGAAAATCTTCAAAAGGAAAGTGTCTCTATTCCAACAAAAGCAAAAATAATTTTTATAGTATAAATTATGTATTATGTATTACATATATATTTATTCAGAGGTATTTTCTCACATATAGCAACTATGAAAAATAACAAATCTGTCAGGTACAATTATGTCAGCATGTCAAACATCTAAAAATCAAGTAATAAATGTATACATATATGCTATTTGACTACAATCTTTAAAAATCTTCAAAAGTTTGTTGAAGGGAACAAACTTCTGCTGCTGATCATAATGGAGCAATCAGACTAGACTTTTGCCCACCATAAAAACCTAAAAAAAAAACAAAAAAAAAACCAGGAAAAAATACATAAAACAACTTCCAAACATTGGGCAACAGGACAAAGCAGGACACGATCCCTGAGATAAGGGAAAGAATGGAGGAAGCCCTAGAATGCCTCAGCTTTTTGCCTAGAAGCACATCCCAGACCACAGTGTGCAGGAAGGGAAATCCAAATATATCATGGCATGAGGCTGACTAAGGAAATAAAGATCAAAGTTCAGGGAAGCTGAGGTAGCTGAATTTTTGGAACAGAATTCTAGAAAGGAGGGAGCTATGCAGAAAACCAGCTCTATAGATCTGCATTAGAGCCTTGAGTCTATTGCCAAATGCTAAGGCACACGGGAACCCAGGCAGAGCCTGGCTGTTTTCCTGAGTTGAGGAGATATCTCGAGATAAGAGTCTGGGAAAACCACAGCAGACAGAATTTGAGGGAAGTGTACTGGAGAAGAGGTAGTTGCACAGAGAGAAGATGGGATTTTTACAGAGTATCCCTTCAGTATGGAGAGTGCACAAAAACGTATACACATTTTAAGAAAGAAAATAACTGTATTAAAATGGTAATTCATAGTATATGCCAATAACAAAAGATGTATACAAATCACATTGAACAACCTCTTATAATTGCAGAAGTCAAATGTGATTTGAGTATTACAAATTTAATACAGTTTTTTTTTCCTTTCCTAAAATGTGTATACATTTTTGGGAACCCTCGGTATACAGTAAAATTATGATCAGCACATGCATACGAGGAAACTACCAGAACTAGAGAAATAACCACTGAAAAAGTCAGAGGGGACAGTTTCCAGAATTCATACAGTTCTAGGCATAGTGCCAGTTTCCAGCCAAGAAACTGAAAACATCTTAATTCCTGGTGCTTTGTGTAGACTAAAGGTTCTTGCCCCAGTAGTCCCTACAGGGCTCCAATCTAACAAACTTTGAAAGCAAGACTTGAAAGGATCACACCATTTTCAAGTGACTTAATTGCATCTTAGTACAAAGTTGAGTGTTTATAGAAATACAAAAATGCACAGTTTTAAAAAGGTAAATTACATAATGACTGAAAGCCAGTGAAAAATTGCCAGGCATAACATAATGGAGTACTATGCAGCTGTAAAATAATTTTTGTAAATGAGAAGATTTCTTTGAATGAATAGAGAATGATTTCCAGGGCATGCCTTTAAGTGAAAAAAGTAAAGCCTGCAAAAATTGTTTATAGCATATTATACTTTATGTAAGAAAGGAATATAAGATAAGCCAGTGTCTGCTCATTTGCCTAGTGATAAGTCGCTATTGTCTTCATTCCTGAGGAACAAACTCAGGAAAAATAAACTAGAAACAAAAGACACGCTACATACGTGGGTTTATGACAAAAGGGTGGAAATAGGAGAGATGAGAATAGTGTAGAATGAAAAGAGTGACATTTCCTCAAATGTAACTTCTGATGTAACTTTGATTTTTAGAATCATAGTAATGTTTCCCATGTCTTTGACACACTCCAAATTAAATAATTATAAGCAATCAGGACGTGAAGGTAACCCAAAATGAGATATAAAAATAAGCAAATGAACCTAATTGCATTGCAATTAAGTAACATAATCACACTGAAGGATATGGAAAGAAAGAACAATTTAAAATCTTTGGAAATCTATATTTTTTTTTACTGGATACAGCAAGGCTAAAGATAAAAGTAACAACATAAAAGCTATAATCTAGTTAAGAATTTTTTTAAACAGGGGTAATGCTTAGCAATTCTGAAACTACTTATGTTTATACTAGACTTGAATTAAAAAGTAAATAGATTGTAGATAATGAGAGCCAGGGTTGCTCAAGGTTAGAAAAAGAATTTATAAATACAGAAAAGGAGACGCCTAAAATAAATCCCACATTGTATTAGGTTAGAGTCAGAGATGGCAGTACGTGGTTTCATTCAGGATTTTAAAAATGTGCATGTACATATACAAAAACATAGATATGTGCATCTGGATGGGTTTGTGTGCATACGTGGAATATCTAGCTCTTTCTGCTTTGAGGGACAGAGCAATGACATCCAATAACAATGGAAGTAACTAACACAGATTTTGGTTTCAAACCATTATATTTAAACAAAAGGTACCAGAGCTCTTTGGAGAACTTCAGGGCCGAGGCAGAGTAAATATAAAATTATTTGGTGCCAAAAAGTAGGAGAAAGCTCAAGTGGGAGAAGAGGAGAGAAATTTTGATAAAAGGACACAGGAGCTCCCATGAAAAAGCTCTCAGTAGAAAAAGTTTAGTAAAAATTTTTGCAGTAATATTTTTGTAATAAAATTGGTATTTTGCTTATGAATAAATATACATGATTCATACTAATAGGGATAAATAATAAATAAATATAGGATATTTTTTCTTATAATAAACTTAAAATTAATAAATGTAGGATGAAAGAAGGAAATAAAGAATCATCATTATGAAAACCCCATAGTAGTCAATTATGCAGACAAGATCGTTAGTGGATGTTAAACTCGGTGAGTAAAAATCTGAGGAGAAATAGTATCCACATAGTACATTAGTCACCAGAATATTTCTTCATTACAAGTTAAAGATAATAACTATCTTTAATAAAGATAAGAAATCTTCTTTTCTTTCTTTAATAAAGAAAAGAAATCTAGGAGATAAAGAAAACCTTTGAAAACATGAGCTCTTAGAAAGGATTTTCAAATAAGATATGTGGGCAGCACCCATAGCTCAGTGGGTAGGGCACCAGCCACATACACCAAGGCTGGCAGGTTCTAAACTGGCCCAGGTCAGCTAAAAAAACAACAATGACAACTGCAACAAAAAAATAGCTGGGCATTGTGGTGGGTGCCTATAATCCCAATTAGTTGGAAGGTGGAGGCAAGAGAATCACTTGAGCCCAAGAGCTTGAGGTTGCTGTGAGCTGTGATGCCATGGCACTGTACCCAGGGCGACAGCTTGAGATTCTGTCTCAAAAAAAAAAAAAAAAAAAAAAAAATGTTATTTTTTTAATAAGATTATCCTGTTCTTAATCATTATACTATGGACATGGTAAAATGCTAGGCAAAGAGTATAAGGGAAATATTTGTATTATTTCTAAAACTTTTCTGTAAATCTAAAATTAGCTCAAAAATGAAAATTTAACCTTGTGAAAATATAAATTACCATACAGGCAAAGAAGTTGGAAGTAAGGTTGAAAGAAAGAAACTAATCCAAGCCAATGCAAAATTGTCAAAGATGTTAGAATAACCAGATAAGGATTTCAAAACAGTCATTACAACTGTATTCTACATGTTCAAAAGTTGAGCAGAGAATTGGGAATTATAAAAATGTCAAGGATTGAACTTCTAAGATAAAACTTTTAAGGTATGGTATGAATAATATTCTGTATGGGATTAGACATTACAGAAGAAAATAACAGTGAACTTAAAAAGACATAATAGAAACTATTCAAAATGAAGCACAGAGAGGAAAGGGAATGATTTACAACAGCATCTCCCAAATGGAATATTTAGGAATGTATTTAACAACATGTATGTATAATGTGTACACTGAAAACTACAAAGCACTGAGAGAAATTAAAGATTTAATAAAATAGAAACGTATGCCAGTTTAATGAATTAGAAGACTCAATAATATAAAAATTCACTTCTCCAAGAATTGTTCTCCAAATTCAATGCATTCCCAATCAAAAACTTAGTGGACTTTTTTAGTAGAACTTGACAGGTTGATTTTAAAAGGTATTGAAAAGGCAAAGGTCCTAGAATAGTCAAAACAATCTTGAAGAATCTTAGAGGAAATCTTGGTGAAGTCTCAAAAAGGTTGGAACATAAAAGAAACAATGATAATTGAAAATTTGAAAGTCATAAAAAAACCTTTTGGTCTTCAGAAAATACATTTAAGAAAATGAAAATGCAAGCTTGGGACTGAGAAAAAAATGTTCAAAAGACTTAATACAGATGACAAAGATATTTTACCCAGGATATAAGAAAGGTTTATCTTTTAAAAGATTGTATTTTTTTGGCTGGGCATGGTGGCTCATGCCTGTAATCCTAGCACTCTGGGAGGCCGAGGTCTCATGAGTTTGAGAACAGCCTGAGCCAGAGCGAGGCCATTCAGTTTTTTTCCCCAGGTTATCTCCTAATAGTTTTATTGCTTTATATTTTTAATTTAACTATATGACCCATTTGAGTTATTTTCTGTGCAGGGTATTAAGATATGTGTTAAAATTATTTTTTCTTCTTTACATGTGGATGTCCAGTTTTTCCAGCACTGTTTGTTGAATAGTCTCTTTTTTCCCATTTGATTGCATCTTTAAACCTAAGGTGTGTTTCTTGGATGCAATATATAATTGAATATGGTATTTTGATCCACTCTGTTAATCTATTAAATGGTCTATTTAGACCATCCATCTTCAAAATGATTATATGACATAGTTTAATTAATATCTCCTGTAATCATTACTATTTTCTATTTATTGACCTTGTTCTTTGTTCCTAGACTTATTTTCCGATCTTTTCCTGCTTTTTGTATTTTTAACTGAGTGTTTTATATGATTCCATGTTTCCAGCCTCTCTTAGCATATCAACTACACTACCTTTTTCAAAAATGGTTGCCCTAGAGTTTATAATACATAATTACGACTCATTCAAGTCTACTTTTAAATAACACTATTCTACTTCACAAGTAGTGTGAGTACATTAGAGCATATTATAATTAAGATTAATAGTCTTGATTCCTCCCTCCTTCGCCTTGTGTCACTGCTATTACTCATTTAGCTTATCTGTAAACATGCAGAAGCATATTCTCTAGCCCTATGATTAATTCTCAGTCCTTTAGTGAGACAGTGCCTCTGGATTGTGGACTTCACAACTACTTTTCAGCCTCCCCTATCAAGTGGGACAGGATGCCTAAAATGCACTAGAGTTGGGTATTTCCTCTCTCCCACAGAGAGGCTAAAGCCAGGTGGAGTTGGGTATCTCCCTCCTTCTAGGTCACTTAGGCTTTGATAAGACCCCACTAGGTAAAAAATTTTGCCCGTGGACAGACCTTATTAAGAAAAACAGGGTGCTCTGGCATATTTCAAAATTCTTCTCCCCTCGCCCCTTGCCAGATGTATGAACAGATTTTCCTCTGATGTTTACTGTGAGAATCTGGTTAAGCTCCTAGGGGGAAAACTCTCAAATGCATGGGAGTTCCTACTGGGACTGGGTACCCTGTTTTAAGTTGCAATTTGTCCACATTGAGCCTCTAGCATTTGAACAATTACAGTGCAGGTCTCTGTACCCTGGCACTGGCTTCTATGGTAGCTTTCCACTTATGGGTCTCTCTTCCAGTAAGCTGTGACTGTGTATTCACCTGCCTGTCTCTCCAATCTTG
This sequence comes from Loris lydekkerianus, assembly GCA_963574355.1. Taxonomy (NCBI): domain Eukaryota; kingdom Metazoa; phylum Chordata; class Mammalia; order Primates; family Lorisidae; genus Loris; species Loris lydekkerianus. The sequence goes on from CAUYPK010143370.1 coordinate 27,958, forward strand.
GTCAGCAATGGTTTTCCCTTTGTCCTGATCTCTTTTATGGATCTAACAAGAGTTGTTGATTTTTAGTCTGTTAAGCTTTTTACTTGTTCTTAGGGTAGAATGGTGACTTTCAAGCTCCTTACTTACACAGCCAGAAAGCAGAACTATACAGAAATTTTGGTAAACGAGCCAATGAAAACTGGGAAAAATAATTGAAAGAAAATCCATAAAAGGAGATATATAAAGGACTATATCTTCAATATAATTTATTGTATATAAGTTATGCTTCAATAAAATTGGTTTAAGATACATGGGAAACGTGTCAGAGAATTATGTTCCTATAAATGAGTCTGGCCTAAACTGTACAATTCATTAATAAACTGTAAGAAATAATGCAAAGATTTTCTTTTAATATTCTATCAAACAATAACATAATATCTAGGTCTCAGGTTGGACTTTATTTGGATTTAGGTTCTCCCTGTACTAGGCAGAGTCTGGTCAGAAAAACAGAACCTGTGGCATGCTGTTCATTAGATGAAATTTAATATCGAGAATATTAGCTGTTACTAACATTAGGGCTTGAAGGGCAAAAGAAGGAAACAGTAATAATAGAACTAGATTGGAACTCGATCCATGGCTGGAGTCACCTGGCAAAAGATGACACCATGTAGGAACGGATGGCACAACCTCAAATAAGCACAGAGAAGGGGAGAAATTCTCTGGCTGCCTCTCCCTTCTCCCGCCTGTCAGTCTCTCTCTGGTGCCTCCTGCTGGCTGACCAGAATGGGAAGCAGATGGCAAGGGATCCTGAGAAATGCAGAGGACTGGATTAGCTCTCTGTGGTGCTGTAGAAGGGAATGCCCAGGAAATGGACCTGCCCACTGCTGAGATGAGATGCTTCTTTTCCTTCAGAACTGAAGAATGTGGTTCTAAATCTTTGCTTTATCTTGACTCTCTTGAGCATGGTGAATGGTAATAAATCATTTTATTTAAAAAACACCCTCCCAGGGGTGTTTTGTAAAATTATGAAAATACACCAAGAACTTATCAAACAAGTGCCAGATGAACACCTAGCAATGCTTGTGCTTCTGCCCTTACCTTAGAGGTCATTCCATTTTGAGTAGAAAATGAATTGCCAGTGAAGAGAACAAATATTTTAACATCTGAACATTTATCTTTATAAAATTAAATAAAGTAGAGAGAATGATAATAGAACCACAGCCAAGGCATTTATATTTTAAAGATGCTAAAGTATCTCTAAGCAAATAATAAGCTATAAAAAGCAAACGTTCATTTTCCTGCCATGATGGGGCCTCATCCTAATTCCTTCAATTCAGCATATTTATGAACTGTCTTGCCCTCTTTCCTGCATTCTCCCAATTCTTCCACCCTTGTAGGATGCTGTGTCACATCAAGCATGTTGTTCTTGCTTAATAAAGTAATAGCCTGCACAATCTGCCCTCTCTACAGAGTAATCATGTTAGCCTGTTGTTATTGATTTTGTTGCTAAGGTCTGAGAATCTGCTAATGCTCCACTTGTGGGAGTGGTGCAAGGCGGGAGGGAAAAGCATGTTCTTATAATTTTCCCATAAACCAGATGTTTTTGTTAACTCTTACATCTTCAGAATATTTTCTCTTGAGAAAAAAGGGATGAAAATGAGTTTAAGATGCAGATTCTTATTTTCTCAGCATACCGTGAGTACCCACCCAAATAGCTGAGTGTGGAGAATTCCTGTTTATGGTCACTTGTGCATCTGCTGCTCACTTGATAAGTACACGTGTAATTCAAGTAAAACCTGGGTCATAAGTAACCTATCTTCCTGTTTTCCAATGGTTCTATTTCAAAACGCTGAAGACATTAAAATATGATCAGTGAAACAGCACCCCAAATTTAGCAGTGGAAGACAATAATTTGATCCCATAGAGTTTATGGATCAAAAATATAAGTAAGACTCATCAGGGGCTGTCACCTGGCCTTAGCTGAGACTGTCACTGAGCATATACACACTTGGGTTTTCAGGCATATGGTACCAGGGCAGTTGAACTTCCATAACAGTTAGTTTCTTCCAGAATTAGTGTCCCAAAAGAGATAGGAAAAATGGGGTGGTGCCTGTGGCTCAAAGGAGTAGGGTGCCAGCCCCATGTGCTGGAGGTGGTGGTTTCAAACCCAGCCCCAGCTAGAAACTGAACAAGAAAAAAAAAGGAAAAATGCTGAATGGCCTGTCATGATTGCCATAGTTAGGACATTTGTCTCCCCATACCTATATTGAAATTTGGTTCCTGGCGATGGAGATGGGCCTAATGGGAGGTGTTTAGGTCCAGGGCCAGACACCTTATGAATGGCTTCGTGCTGTCCTTACAGTAATAAAGAAGTTCTTACCCTATTATTTCCCAAGAGAGCTGATAGTTAAAAAGAGCCACTCACCTTCCTCTCGTGCTCTTGCTTACCGTTTTGCCATGTGATCTCTGCACACACCAGCTCACTTTTGTCTCCCACCAAGAAGCAGCCCAAGGCTTTCACCAGAAGATCAGTCTTCCAGTCAGCAAAACTGTGAGCCAAATAAGCCTTTATTTTGTATAAATTACCCAGCCTCAGGTATTCCTTTATAGAAACACTAAATGATCTAAGGTAATAATCTAGCTTCAGAAGTTGTATAAACTTACTTCTGCCATTTTTTACTGAGTGGTTCTCAACTAAAGTCAGTTTTGTTCCCCCACCCCCACCCATGAGAATGTTTGTCAATGTCTTTAGTTTGCATGGCTGAAGGTGGCGGGAGCTACAGTTATCTAGTGGGTTGAGCCCAAGATGCTTCCACATATTCTACAATGCACAATAAATAATTTCATGGCCAAGACAACAAACAGACAGAAGAGACAAGAAGGGAAATGTGAGAGCAGAAGTGATTTGGAGCCAGGAAGTATTTCAAATGTATCAAAGCCAGGAAGCAGTCAAAAGAAAGAGAGGGCTTAGATGTCACAGGTCCATACCGCAGGGGTTTTGGGAGAGGAGGGGGATCAGGAGAGCAGCAGGAAAATTAGAGAAGAGGACACTTGAAGCCCAGGACAACCTCTGCCTCAGGCAGGATTATAAGGCCAGCCCACTGATTGGATTCAAGTCAAATGCACAAGTTCAAACATCTGAGAAAACTCTTAGAGGGGACTTCAAAATATGGGAGCCCCAACAGATACACATTCAAGTGTGCACCAAAGAAAAGTACAAGAATATTTATAGAAACACTATAATATTCCCACACTGGAAACAGTAGAATGGACAAGTGAATTATGGTTTATTTACACAATGAAATACTATTCAGCAATGTGAATAAATTTACCACTACACTTGAAAATATGAATAAATATAATGATATAAAAAGGGAAACACATATAAAAGGCATCTATTTTACGATTTCATTTTTATGAAGTTTAAAAATAAGCAAAAGCAACTAAGGCATTAGAAGTTCTAATAGCTGTTAGTCTCACAGAGGGTGGGTGAGTTGTGTCTGGAGGAAACGCAGAGGAAGAAGGACTTCTGGAGTACAAGTAATTTGGTTTTCGATCTAGGTGCTGGTT
>CAUYPK010143371.1:0-50937 GCA_963574355.1 Loris lydekkerianus
TTACCTCTTTCATGTTTACATGGATGGAGCTGGAACATACTCTTCTTAGCAAAGTATCCCAGGAATGGAAGAAAAAGTATCCAATGTACTCAGCCCTACTATGAAGCTAAATCATAGCTTTCACATGAAGGCTATAACCCAACTATATCACAAGACTATGGGGAAAAGGCCAAGGAAGGGAAGGGCGGGGGGAGGTTTTGGTGGAGGGAGGGTAATGGGTGGGGCCACATCTATGGTGCATGTTAGAATGGGTACAGGCGATTGCACTAATGTACATAGGTATGATTTAACAATTAAAAAATAAAATAAAAGTGAGATTAAAAAAATATTTGCTATCAAAAAAAAAAAAAAAAAGAGACCCACAAAGAATTCTTGAGTTCTCTTTCCACTGTATGAAGATACAACAAAAAGTAAGTAGTCTTTTAACCTGGAGGAAATTTCTCACCAGAATATGAACCATGTTGCCTGGCAGTTGATCTTGACTTGTATCCTCCATAATTTACAAGAAATAAATGTTTGCTGTTTTGGTTTAAAAAAAAAAAAAAAAGGAAGGATTTTCTAATATGTGCATCATCATTGATGAACCTTGAGGACATTATGCTAAGTGGAATAATCTTGTGATGAAAAGGCAAATATATGAAGATGAATATTCTTTTTTTTTTTTTTTTTTTTTTTTTAAGAGACAGAGTCTCACTTTGTTGCCCTCGGTAGAGTGCCGTGGTGTCACAGTGCACAGCAACCTCCAGCTTCTGTGTTTAGGCAATTCTCTTGCCTCAGCCTGCCAAGTAGCTGGGACTACAGGCACTCGCCACAATGCGTGGCTAAGATGAATATTGTTTTTAAGTGACTGATCTTGTCATGGGAATAATGTGGCGAACATCTAAATAATATCAGACTCCGCCCATTCCTCTGTTGATGTGGAGGGCCATCCAGTCAGGGACTTGAGGTCGACAGTGAGTTGACCTACGTAATTGTGGTACATAATCTCTTTTTCCCCTGTTAGAAACTTTATTTACTTCCTAGTTATGGGACTTGTCCTATAAGCCAGCTGTGAGTTACAGTTTCTTTAAAAGAACCTAGTTCTCTTAGTTCTTTGAATGATGCTTTTACAACTGTTATTTATGAAACCAATGTTTCCTTTAGTATTGAGCAGCTTCTTGATATAAACTACTAGAAATTGTGTCACTAAATATACCATTAGTATATATGTGGTGATTAGATCCTAGATTGCATAGCCTGAGAACTATAGTAACTTCAAAAGATAATAAAATCACCAGGGAAACTTAATTTATAACAAAATTAGAGAATTTTTATTTGCCAAATAATGTCCCTGTAACTTTGGAAGGAATGTCTTAAGATGTTTGTTTCTTTGAATTCAACTGTGTCATTTGTAGAACTTTCCTATGTGATGCAATCTCTGGTGACTTTACTTATATATTAGGAAGTAAGGTGTTTTCAAGCAATTCTAGGACTTAGGAAACTAATTTTATATTTGGTTATTCTGAGCTGCAGACATCAGGTCTGACATCCCTCACAGCTCAAAATGGTTGCACAGCATCAATTTGGAGATGTTGTATACCTCTTTGCCCAACATCTTTGCAGTCTACTCCAACAGTGTAGAGTGCAGTCGGCTTGTTGGAAGTAGGACACAGGCTTTGCCTTGATTTGAATCCTCGGCTCCACCAACACTAGCTTGTACAGCCCTGGGGAGACATTGAACTTCCAAGTCCCCAGCTCAGAGGACAGTGTTCTTTGTAACCAAGTGTGATCCCCATCCCCCCTCAGTGGTTCACATCTTCTTATGAGCTCCTCTCCTTAAGTAAACTAGGATTTGGAACTTGCTTCTAGCCCACAGAATATGGGAAAGGTGATGTCACTCCTTTGATTATAAAAGACTATAAGAGAGTCTGTTTTAGCAGACCAGAGAGAACTCCTTCTGCTGACCTCAAGGAAGTGAACAGTTGCCTTTTGGCTATGAACTGCCTTTGAAGAATGCCATGTGACAGGGATCTAGGGGGCCCATGGCATCTGACAATGGCCTCATCGCATTCAAGCCTTCAGATGAGAATTCAGCCTGGATGACTCCCTGAATACAGAGTTCTAAGACCCTGCACCAAGGACACGTCTAAGTGGTGCCTGGACTCCGGATCCATGGAAACTGGGGGGTAGCAGATGTGTGTATGTCTAAACTACCATGTTATGGTAATTTGATGTGCAGCAATAGGAAATTAATATAGTACTCAGTAGATTATACATAAACTCAAGGAAGTAACCTGTGGTCACTAGTCGTTCTGACCTAAAGAACCAAAGCCAGAATTCAGGACAGCAGCCAGCCTCTGCAGGTGCAGGAAGCATACAAGAAAGGCAAAAGCCATGTGGGGATGGCCATAAAGTCTGCAGTAAACTCTGCTCGGTCCTCTAGCTGACCCTTAAACCACCCTTGAAAGGGACAGGCACCAAGTCACCTAGCCAAGAATTAAAGGACTAAACTGAGATTTGACTGCTGCCCAAGAAGCAAAATTTTAAGTGTCAGTCCTGTTAGCATATTGCCTCTAAAACAAGCGTTAATACTCTTTGGAGGAATGTGGGAGAATGGAGAATCTCCTCAGCCTAAGTTCATAATGACAAGGATTTAAGGCAACATTATTTAACAGGAAAATGCGACCAATTCTCAAGAAAAAAGCCAACAGAAATCAATATTTAGATGACCCAGACATTGGAATTAGTCCAAAATGTAACTGCTGTTTGTAACTATGCTTAATGACATAATGGGAAATAAGCTTATAATGAGTGAAAAAATTCTCATAATATTAATAGCTATATGAAAGATCCAAGTATAAATTCTAAAATGGAAGTGCATAATAGCTGATGTAGAAATTTCACTATATGGGCTTACCAGTAGGCTGGAGGTAACAAAAGAAAAAATGAAATTGAAAGTAGATAATTTAAAATATCCGATTTCAAGAAGAGAGAGAAGAATTTCGAAACATAGAAAAGCCGGTTAATATTGGAACAACATCTTTAAAATACTGATAAACTGTCATTTAAGAATTTTATATCCAGCAAAAGTGTCCTTTAAGGATAAGGCAAAATAAATTTTCAGATAAAGATAAAGAATCTATTGACATTCAACCTCCACAAAAGAAATACTAAAGGACAGTTTTGAAGCTGAAGGTAAATGATGCAAGATGGAGATCTGGATTCCTGGAAAGGAACGCAGACCATCACGAATGTTACGTACGTATATAAAAGCCTAGTTTTTCTTTTAATGTCTTTCAGGTATACGTGATTATTTAAAATAAAGATTAAAATGTTGTTTTGGGGATTTATCATATGTAAATATGATAAATAAGACAACTGTAATATAAAGGATGGAGAGACAGGGTAAATGGACAACGTGCTTGCAGGGTATCCACATTTTATGTGAAGTGTTATGATACTTAATCTAAGTTGACTTTAAAAGTTAAGCATACATACTGTACTCCTCAGAGCAGCCTTTAGGCCAATAACCCAAGAAGTACAACTAAAAAGTGGGAACAAAGGAAACACAAAATAGAACAAAAACCAAATCGATCAGAATACCTACATTCAGTCATGTCAGTAATTATATTAAATGTTAGTGGACTAAAAACACTCCAGTTAAAGGGTAGAGATTAGCTGAATGAATAAAAATGCTATCTATGAGAACCTGTTTTAAATATGTAGTAAAAAAACATAGACTGATTAGAAGCAAATGGATAGGAAAAGATACCATGTAAATGGTAAGCATAAGAAAACTGGAATGGCTATTTAGGTAGCAGATAAAATATCAAAATTAATGATGAATGTTTCATAATGATAAAGGCCTTCATACATCAGAAAGAGTAAATAATCCCGTTTGTGTGTGTACTTATGCTTCAGAATGCACAAAGCAAGTACCAACAGATTTAGAGGAAGAAATAGATACGTCCACAGTCATATTGGAGAACAGCACAACTTAGATGGAACAGACTCTCCAAATAGCTAGACAAAAAACAATGGGAAAGAGACAGAGGATGTGACCAACACTGCCAATGTGAATTATATTTAAAGAATACTGTCTCTGGCAACTACAAAATGCACATTCTCTTCAAGTACAATAGGGTATGTTCACCAGCAAATCTCAGTGTACTTAAAAGGATTTATACCATACAGAGCATTAAGTTAGCAGTGAATAACAATGACATGTCTAAGAAAACACCAAACATTTCATAATTAAACAACATACTTTTAAATCTAAATCAAAGAAGAAAGCACAAAGGAAATTAGAAACTATTTTGATCTGAATGAAAATGAAAATAGGCCTGGTGTTGGGGGCTCATGCCTAAGGTCCTAGCATTTTGGGAGGCTAAGACAGGAGAATTGCTGGAGGACAGGAGTTCAAGACCTGCCTGAGCAACATTAAGACCCTGTCTATAAAAAAAAAAAAAAAAAAAAAAAGTGTTTTTAAGGAAAAAAAAAATTAGCTGGGCTACTCAGGAGGCTGAGGTAGGATCACTTGAGTCTATGAGGTTATAGTGAGCTATGATCACTCTCCAGAAATGAAGGAACAAATGAATGAATGAAATGAAAATGGAACATATTAACATTTGTGGGAGGCAGCTACAGAAATGCTTAGAAGGAAATCTGTAATTGTAAATGTTATATTAGAGAAGAATAAAGGTTAAGAATCAATGACTTAAGGATCCACCTTAAGATGATAAACAAAAAAGTAGAACAAAGTAAATCCAAAGGACAGATACAGTAAAGATAAGAGCAGAAATCAATAAAAGGGAAAGTAGAAAGACAGGAGAGAAAATCAGTAAAACCAAAGTTCTGTCTTTGAAATGATCAACCTTACATCTAGATTGACCTAGGGAAAAAGAGGACGTAAATTACCAATATCAAGAGTGAAAGATGGCTTATTAATATGATTCTGTGGACATTAAGATAATAAGAAAATGTTATGAACCTAAAAGCAACAATTTTAAACACTTAAAATGACAAATTCCTTGAAAAATATAAGTTACTGAAATTGACAGAAATCTGACAAAAAAATCTGAGTTGTGTTGATGCAATTGCAGTGAATACTTATCATTAGTGTAAGCATTCATTCATTCAGCCAAATAACGTAAGTGCTGGGTACTAACGTGCCCTAGTGGCACTGGTGGTGAGTTGTAGAAAATCAGTAAACAAACAAATGCACAGAATGTTTTCAGATGTAAGAATGAGGAAAAATAAACTGGGGACATAGTTGACAGTGCTGTGACAAGGTGACTAGATTAGATTCTGAGGCTGAGGACTTTTCTTTGTGCCAAGAACTAAATGCTTAGAAGAAACTCGCCAGGTGACAATCTGGGGGAAAAACTCCAAACTAAGGGAGCCCTATTGCCAAGGCCGGAAGTCAGGACAGACTTATGTTCAAGGACACAGAATGGTGGATGTGTAGTATCATTTGTAAGAACATTTCCAGTTAAGTCTTCTCAGTTAAGTCTGCCTGTTGGTCAATTTTTCTTCTTTTGTCACGTGTGTGATGAAAATCAAAAACCAGGATGATCCTGTTTGTCCCTCATTGGCATTCTTTTCTTCCACATCTCTAATAAAAACGAACGGCCCACACTTCCTTCTGTAGCAAGAGAACTGCCTGGAGCTACGGCTCCCGATACACGCTAGGTCTAGCCCTGTTCTTTAGGGAGATGGGGCACGTTATGAGCTGGCTCATTGCTCTCCCAACTTTGTGTATTTCTTGCAAATTGGAAAATTCACTGAAACATAACCCAACAGGGTCCCCGCAGAAGTTCTGAGTGTGGTGGAGCCACATTAATGCAGCTAACACACGGCTCCTTTTCCAGTGATCACCTTGTATAAAACTCTAGGCTCACTCTCTTGTAGAAACAGTATTAACATGGGTTCTGTATAGCTACGATTTCCCTGATCATTTAAAATTTTGTTCTAAGTGTGAAATTTTTGTTTTGGAAAATGTTCCTTGTGTTAGATACCCAATTTGAAACACCTAATATCTCCGAGTGTGGAATACACAGAGCTGTGTGTGCTGGTGAGGAAAGGACAGCTGCACAGGGAGGGACCCTGCTCACTTTGACCAGCCTTGGGTGCACAGAGCCCAGGGGAGAGTCAGGTTGGCAGTCGTGGCCACTGCACAAGGGGCGCCTCCACCTGCCTCTGACAGGCCAGTCCTGGTGCCAGCTGAGTGGCCAGGACACACCTGTGTGAGCCTCTTTGCCAGCAAGCACCCTGGGGATGACAAGTTGGACATCTCTTATATAGACCCAGAGTCTAGGTTTTGGATCTTGAGTGGGCCATGTTTCAAAAATATCTAATTGGCGGCACTGGGCGGGCCAGTGGGAATAACTAGAAAACATGCACGTTTGCTGAGGCTACTCTTTATATCTTGTTTGGCCTGCAACCTCCAAAGGCAAAGAGCACTTTGTGTGTGTGCATTTAGGGTAGGTGGAAATCCTTCAGCCCAATCTTAACCCCGGATTCGTTTTTGACAATGTACACAAAATAGGAAGTCTTATGTGACGATAACCACACTTTATTCCATCAAATATTCAAGTTTGTTTCATTTTCCTACTAAAATAAAACTGGCTGAGAACAGCCAATGGCACATTTCTGATATGGAAGAGAAATTGCTTCCAAATAATACTGAAAAAGGACTAATTTCTTTTTATAAAGGATTCAACCACAGAAAAAATTTTCCCCTAAAATCTGCTGTTTTAGGTAGATATAAGAAAAGAAACTCAATATTCTTTGCGTTTTCCCTTCTGTTTTTCTATTTAGCCTTCTATATTTGCCAAGGAACAAAATTTTAAGGAACTAATTTAGTAATTTTAATCCATGGAATTGGTTGACCCTAAAAGTTTACAGTGACTAAAAAATTTCTTAACAAAGAATGTTTTATAAGAGAGGACAGAAGATTATTAGAGAGAGACTAGACAAAATTAAGAGTCTGATTTCTTAATGGAAACTTCATAAACAATACTTTTCATTACATAGTTCTACTGGTTGATAGAATAATAAGTTTAACTAAGTCGTCATTATTTCTGTGGCACATGTTTTATTTCCTGCATCTGTTCTGAGTGACATTTCATTTGCCACATCTGCTTTTGCCATTTTCTTAAGAATATTGCTGGAATCCAGTTCCTAAAATTAATAAGCTTGTGATGAGGCACCAGCACTCCAGACAAGCTGTCAGCTGCGGGGGGTCTATCCTGCGTGCGTGCGTGCGTGTGTGTGTGTGTGTGTGTGTGTGTGCGCGCGCGCGCGCGCGTGCGTAGAAAACAGCACTTCCCACAGGCTGTTACTGTGGAGTGAATACATTTAACACCCTAGGCCTGTGCCAAAGGACCCCCATCATCTCCAGAAGGTTAAGATGCCTGTGTCTCCCACATCTCAGGGAAGAACTGTAACAGTAATAAATGGATTTTTCAGTTCTAGGTATTTTTCTATTTTGATTGTGGTGGCTGCCTATGCAGGGAGCATAATGCTTGGGGGTGCTTGTCTAAAATAGTCTGAAGCTGTTGGCATCAAGCCTCCGTGTGCTTTTATCATGTTCACGGCAGATCTGGATAAGGAGGAACTTGTTCAGGGCAAGCCTGGACGTGCCTTAATGCCTGTGGTGTCTGCCTAAGCCCTGGCACGGGGCTCCAGGCCCCCTCTGTGTGGGCTGAAAGCAGTGCTCCGGTGGTTTCATGACATGTGACACCTTCAGGGGCAAAGGAAAGGGGTCCCCAGGTTTGGCCTGAGAAGGTCCGGCCCTGGTCAGATGCTGAAGCCCAGAGTGAATGCTGTGACTTAGAGCCCAGGATTAATGGGGATTTTAGGGAGGAAGCAGTGTTCATTGAGTAGGGAGTGCTGCTTGCGTCAGGAGATGATGTCATATCAATAAGTAGTTTTTAAGTTACATGTTAATAGCAAACTATTTTTTTTAATGGTCCATGTCTTAGTGTTTCTTTGTAGTCCTTACTTCCAACTGTTTCTAGGGACAGAAGAAAAAAATAATCCACATGATATTGAGAAAACTATCCAATTTCCATTGATGATGAATTGGAATAGACACGCTATGTCTAGCAGGATAATTATTCGGTGTACAAAATCCACCTTGTAGTCTTTTTCTTTTTCTCTCTGATACATTTGCAATTGTTGAATGGTTTCCAAGCCATGCACAATGGAGTGCTAGGTGCGTGGTAGTTTTTAGTAAAAAATGGAAATAGACACCCATCTGAAAGTCTGTATGGGATACAGGCTAATGACCTGGCATGCACAGTGTTCCCTGTGCATAAGAATGGGGTTTCTGTGATTATTCTGATGAGAATACACAGTCTCCACATCTTCCTAGGAACACACCTTACTGTATATGCCTGTGAAACATGTGTTAAGAGTAATAGAAATAAATCACATTACGTAGGCAGGCCCATTCTGTCCAATGTCCCTGCTCTGAGACGAGCTCATTCCATTTCCCATTTGTGAGCACTTGTGGGGCCACTACGCGCCCTGAGCAGCAGCAGGTGGCTGTGGCTTCTCCTGGTGTCCAGAAGACCTCGGCCTCGGGAGGAACTGCCCTCATTACATGGCCAGAAATGTCCAGTGTCCAGCGGCCGGGAGAAGCAGCAGCTTGTTTTCTGTGAAATGTGGTGTTGACACCGGGGCCCTGAGGAATCAGGCAGAACCCTCTAAACATGAGGACAGGGCAGCTCAGTAAGAGGGGCCGCTGTGCATGTTGAGGTGGAGATGCAGGAGGCCGGTGAGAGAGCCGGGGCCGTGCAGGAGCGGGATGCAGTGCCGCACGCAATGTCTTGGTCTTACCCTGCTTGTGATTATGACAGGGAGTGATAGGGCCTAAAAGCCAAGGTTCTTTGTAGCCCAAATAATATCACACTGGCCTGATGTCCATTTCTCCTGTGGTATGTGAAAGGCCAACTTCGAATCGCCATTGCCAAAAAGACAAAAAATAGCAAATGCTTTGGAGGATGTGAAGAAAGGGAGCCCTGTATGCTGTTGGTAGGAATGTAAATTAGTATAGTTATTATGCAAAACCGTAGGGAGGTTTCTCAAAAAACTAAAAATAGAAGTATCATGTTATCCAGCAGTCCCATGGCTGGGTGTACATGGGAGGAATGGAAGCTGGTAGTTGCAGAGATGACGCTATAGCTGGGTTCCCATATCCATGGTAGCACCAGTCACAGGAGCCAAGACACAGACTTAGCCTCAGCGTGCACTGGTGGTTGACTGGATACAGAAGACGTGGTTTGTGTGCACATGGAACACTGCAGCCATACAGCAGGTGAAAGCCTGTCATTTGCACCCACATGGATAGGTCTGGAGGCCCTGATGTTTAGTGAAATAAGGCAGACACAGAAAGAAAACTTTTATGTCCTTACTCACACGTGGGAGCTAAAATGTTTGATCTCATGGTTGTAGAGAGTAGAATAGTGGGGAAAAATACAGGGAAGGATATTTCAGGAGAGAAGCTGGGAATTGTGTAGAAGCAGGAAGGGTGATAGAGGTGGGGGATGAGGAGGGGACGGTTCATAGGTACAAACATACAGTGAGACTGAACACACAGGTTGTTCCCTAGCACAGCAGGGTGACTGTAGTAAACAATAACTCATTCTATATTTAAAATAGCTAGAAGAGATTTGAGCTATCCCAAAGAAATGATAACTATTTGAGGATATGAGTGTCTCAGCTACCTTGATGTGATCGTTACACGTTGTAGGCATGCATCAAAATACCACTCCCTGCCCCATAAATATGAACAATTATATTGATTAAAAAAAAAACAATAAAAGGCCAAGCAGCTGCCGTGTCTTCTCTCTCTCCTGGAACACCCTCCCCTGTATTTTTGCACAGACGATGTTTCTCACCATTCACGTCCACCGTCCCCTGCTCAGGGGCCTTTTGTGACCCTGCTGTTTCCATCATCCACGTCAGCTGTCTGTCCTCACTCCACAGGGACATGTCACTACTGTGTTTCATTTTTAATAGAAGGTGGCACTTTGTGGCCCCGTCCAGTTGTTTATCTCTGCCTTCCCACACAGAAGGACAGAGGCGTGTGAGCAGAGCGAAGGGATTTGGTATCTTTTCTGAGACTCTCTCTCCTGTGGACAGCAGTGCCTGGCACATAGTATTTATTAATAGTGACATTTTTAGTAAACAAATGAGTGACCAAACCTAGGGGCACTGTGAATGCTGACTCAGAGAAGGGAGATACCGACCAGACAGGGAGGTAGGAGGCCTTTCAGGGAACTCAGGCAGGACTGGCAAGGGCAGGGATAAACGCAGGAATAGTGGAGGGGCCAGGCAGAGATGCAGCTTTGCAACTTTCACAGTGAGAACTGAGGTGTGAGGGCCAGCGGTAGCTGGGAAGAGTCCAGCAAATAAAGAGCACAGTGCACCCTCTAGAGCTGACCCCTCCCACACTGACCACCTCCTTGAGTTGACCTAATTTCTTCGTAGGCCAGACGTGCAGCACATGTGCGTATCAGCACAGCAGGCCTGCTTCCTGTGCAGACCGCCTCTGTGTGTTGACCAGTGTGTTACAATCCCCTGGTTGGTCACCTTACAGAGGTCCTACTGTATCTAAAAGTTCCTATGCGTCTGTGGAGATTGAGTGCCTACAGGAGGTGGCGTATGGAGGAGGCACTGGCCATCGTACCTGAAGGTCACAGGCAGCGCAATTGCGTGCAGGATGTGAGAATCAGCACACATCAGTGGTGTCGGGGGCACAGGAGCATGTGAGAAACAGGAGAGGGACGGCCGTGGGGAGCAGACAGGGAGCAGGAGAGGAGTCTGCAGACTCCTTGCTCAGGCAGGAGAGCACCCAGTGGGGACTCTGGGTGTTCATGTGTGGGAGACGTGGGGTGATGGGCCAGGGGAGCTGGAGATCCATCCACGCAGAGCTTGGGTGGACTCCCTGTGGCCAGCCACAGTACGCTGAGGGGATGAGCTTGGGGAAGAAGGTTTCCTTAGTGTGGGGCACAGTGTCCGGGGAGCTGGCTTCTGCCTGGGGACCTCTGCTTTTTCTGGAATGTGGTAAGATTCTCTGCTAACAGGAAAGGGAGTGAAGGCAGGGCCATGGAGGTGCACAGGTGGGGAGAGCAAACCGAGGAATGAGACTGCGGATTTCTAAACAGTCACCTGGGGAAACTGCTGGAGGCTTGTAGCCACACACGTACCCCATGACCCAGGCACCCCCAGCACGGCAGCAGGGCCCACATCAGCCCCAAACTGGATGCTAATGGAAGACCTTTCCACAGCTGGGCAAATAAAGGGCGGCTCCTTTTCATGGCATGCCCCAGCCAGCAGGTGAAACTCACTGGCGAGGGGCAGCTGACATAATTACGAGGAGCACAAGGACAGGGAAAATGAACCTCAGCTCTCACTTCTGAGAGAACAGCTGCTGTCTGGAGCCAGGGGAGAATTAGGACGCTGGCCAGAGGATCCTTGCAGGAACTGGCCACTGAGGCCAGGGAAGGAGGAGAGCAGAGCCAGGAGTGCCTGAGTCTGGCGGTGTGAGGGCTCAGGTGAGATGGTCATGACTAGAGGCGTCTGCGGGATGGAATGTGCGGGCAGAGGAGCCTCACTTTTCCTAGGAAGACGTGCCTCTCAGGTTTCCACTGCAGGGTGGGGGCGGTCGCAGGGGGTGGTGGCTTGCTGGACAGAGAACAGGAAATCTATTCTCCAGGACTGATGACGGTTCCCTACTAGTGGGAGGTGCTGCTGAGTGTCCGGGCTTAATTTACCTGTCAGTGGCTCCGTTTGCTAGGGAGATTCCCTGCTGCTTCTGCACCCTGTATTCCAGGGGCTGCTTTTGAAATCATCTGCCTTCCCGCATGGTCAGGGTGGGGTAGGACCCGCTCCCGCCTCTAAGGGCCTTCTGGGGCTCTGAGCCCTCCAGGCCTGAGCTCAGTCACTCAGCATTCAGAGAGGCGAGGGTCCGTCCGTAGTGCGCCATTGCTGCTGTCGTGCGCCATTGCTGCCGGCGGGCAACTTTGACACACGCATCAGTATAAAATGTTACAAGAAGGATTTGCCCCATTGTTTTAAAATGTAAAAGGATTATAAACCTCTGCATATACTTCTAGCCAAAATAATTCAAACAGAAAAATTAACCCTTGCAAATATTTGCTGAAATAACAGTATGAGGGACATGGAGAAAGAGTTCTCGTCAGATGAGACCTCCGTGTTGAAATCTCCACTTAAATCAGAATCACAGAATGTGCTAGTATTTGAGGCGAGGGGCATGTTAATTAGCTGGATTTAATTATTCCTCATTATAGTCATTAATTATAACTTTGAGTCCCCAAAACTTATATGAATATAAACTGCTAATTTAAAATAAAAATAAAAACGGGAGCACATCAGTATCTTGTTCTAAGGCATTTTCTTATAAGTCAGGTAGAAAGTTGCTCACACAGCAGCTTTTGTTTTGCCTCCTGACTTTGCATGAAACATGCCCAGTGTTTTTCTTTCAGTAATTACTAAAGATTGTGATGATAGAAATTATTTTCCCTGCCAGCATGCCTGTGCCCACCTGTGATGAGGGCTTTAATTTTAGCAAACGAAATACAAACAACAGAAGGAATCATTTAGTTGACCGTAGGCATCAGGATTTGATGGGAGTCTTTTCAAGCTTTCTTGGGAGTCTAAGTAACAAAGTAGAATTCACAGCAGAAAATATGGGATTTTATATTTATCTAACAGTAGCAAATAGCTGATAAGAATGTCCTGTGGATGCAGGTATATGATGTGTACGTCTTTGTTTTCTGATAGGACGTGTGTGTGTGTGTGTGTGTGTGTGTGTGTGTGTTATATTTAGGATAGAAATGGCTACATATTAGTTAAATTAAAATTTACTAGGGTATTGCTTCCATCAAATATGGCATTTGTGTGTATGGATCAATATTACTTTATTTTTAGTGACTAGAATAAACTGGGGGCATGTCCTCTGATAGGAAGTAACTTTTGAAATTAAGACTATACAAGGAAATCAAAGATTTGGATTCGCCACGTTTTGTGTTTCACTGGTGACTGGATGTGTTCTTTGTGATGTGATTTAGGGAGCCCTGCAAGGTAGTAGGTGCTCCCACCTTATTCCTCTAAGATGAGGGTAAGATGTTACCAGCTCCTTCTATCCCTCCTTAAATTCCCAGGAATTAAAGTCATTGTTCCTGTTAGGACTTGAGCCTTGTTTCCACAAGGCCTCTCTCTGCAACCTAGGGAGGAATCCAGAGAGCACGGAGCATCGGCTGTGCAGGCTGGAGCTGAGGCACAGTGTGAGAAAGCCCAGCCAAAAAACGAATGACCAGCGACAAGACAGCAAGATCTGACAACGTGTGACCCCTGGCCCCGGATGGATCCTGCCCTCGGCTTGTGATCGGTGTCACCGGACAGTAGCTTGGTTATATTACCGTTCTCTTCCCTTACCAGTGGAGGTGAATAAAGTAGGGTTGGTCTTAAAAATGTCATTTAATTTCTGGCTTTTTGTTTTGTCATCTACAAAATAAGGAGTTGGAATTCTGGCTCTAAGATTTTGTATCTCTTTTATGTCATTCAGCTTGATTTCTGTTTATTTAGCAAATAAATATATATCCCTTTTAAACATTTGCGGCAGCTGGGGACATTTCTAAGCACTCATTTAAACCGTACATAAACCTTGTGAGGTAGGTGGAAAGGGGAAGTATTTGAGCAAGTTTGTGCAGCCAGTAGGTAACAGGGCAAGGCAGCCTAGTTTGGAATCTGGGCTGCCTCATGTTTCTGCAGAGTGATATTATGAATGTATTTAGCCTCAGAAACCTTGCATCAACCCAGGTCTGATTCTGGGGGTTCCATCTGCGTATCCAGAGGGATGTGTTTAGGACAATGGGAAGAGTACCTGCCCAGCAGTGAGTGAGGGTGGTCATCTCTTTACTTCTTATATTACTCATAGTAAACAATAAAGACAAGTATTATTTTTTATTCCTATTTTACAGATGGGGAAATTGAGGCACAGAGAGGTTAAGCAACTTATCCAGTATTACTTAGCTGATGGTGGACTCATAACTCCAAGTCCTGCAGCCTGGCTACAGGGCCCAACTGTTAACACACACAGTGTTCTTTTTTCTTGATACACTCTTCTAGGCTGTTCTGGCATATGATCTTTGTGGTCCTATCCTTAAAAATACCAGTGTATTGAAAAGAAATTACATGTAATAATCATCATGTAAAAGATTAATAGTTTAAAATGTAAATTTGATCCAGAGCACTCTCATTATCAGAAAACCTCAGCCTCCTGGTAATCTAGAGAATGAGAACATGATAAAGAAAGAACTATATTAGATGACTGACCATTTATCCCTTTAAGTATGAATCTCTCTTTTAAGAAATTATCCCTGATGTTTCCCATTATAAAATGAATCGTGAACTTTTTCTGAATTTTCAGATTTGACCCTGACTGTTCCCCAGGGTATTTTGGGTTTACTAATTAGCGGAGATAGAATCAGATAAGTTTGGTGATAGGAGCTGCCCAGGGGCTGCCGGGAGTCAGGGCAGGAGTGGGGCAGGTGCTGTCCTGCAGGAGGCCAATGCTGGCTTGAGTTCAGGGGGTCGAGGCAGCGGAGCTCTGCGTGGTTTGGGTCTGAGTTCTGAAAAGGTAAGATTTCCAGCAAGCCAGCTTCTCTGTGGATGAGAAGCCACTTTATATTTTAGCTAGTAAAGGAAACATCAGTGATAACACCAGTTTTTCATACCTAGTTCTGTTCATAATATTCTGTTTTATGGTTGTATACATATCTGCAGATTTATAAAATAAACGTCATATTTCTTGTACACTTAACCATTTTGAGGAAATGTAGGGCCCATAGAAAAATCAAGCCCAGGTTGATTTAAAGTAAAAGTTTTAAAAATTAAACCATGAATTTATTTTAAAAACAATAGGAATTTTTAAATTTTTGAATCAAGAGGCCATTTGTTGTTCACCATAAGATTAGACACCGAGAAAGCAGGGAGAGGGATGGTTTACAGATTGAATTAGATAGAATGTTACCTTCTAAAAAGGTAAAGTGGAGAAAACTAAAAGGCCATGACAAGCTAGGGGAAATGTTTACAAAAATGTGTTTAATTTAGAGGATATTGCTGATAACAGAGCAACACCATGGTAGGGAAAAAAATCCTTAATGAATGTGAACAATTCATTTTTTTTCTCTCATAAACATATGCAATAATCATTAAAAATTGCTAGTCTTAATATTAAAAATATGTACGTTTTAAAACAAGAATCGTTTTAAATGCTGTTGTCGGTTGAGAGGCAGAGGCTGTTGATGTGGGTTTAAACTCAGCCTGTCTGGCTCAGCGCCTGTAGCACAGTGGTTGCGGTGCTGGCCACATACACCAAGGCTGGTAGGTTCAAGCCTTGTTTAGCCAGGGCCAGCTAAAACAACTATGACAACTGCAACAAAAAAATAGGTGGGCATTGTGGCAGATGCCTGTAGTTCCAGCTACTTGGGAGGCTGAGGCAAGAGAATTGCTTAAGCCCAAGAGTTGGAGGATCCTGTGAGCTGTGATGCCAGGGCACTCTACCGAAGGCAACATAGTGAGACTCTGTCTCAAAAAAATAAAATCATAAAATCAACCTTTCTGAAATCTTGTTGACAACATGGATCACATTTTTGAAAAAAATTATTGTGGTAAAAACGCATAACATGAAATCTTCCCTCTAAACAAGTTTTCAGATCCGTGAGAGCATTGATAATGAGGCTGTGGGGCTCATCCCTGGAGCTTACTCATTCTGCATAAGTGAAACTTTACACCCATTGAGCAATGGCTTCCCACTTCCCTCACCTCTTAGCCCTTGACAACCACCATTCCACTCTTTGATTCTGTGAGTCTGACTATTGTAGAAAGAAATGCACCCAACTTTTCTTTAGCTCACTCTATGTGCTCATAGTCGTCTGTGGAGCTTGGCACCAAGTACACTTGTGTTTGAATGAATGAAGGAACATGGAAGTGGGTGTGGGGTGCTGAGCCCTGCTCATCTTCACAACCTTTAGATGGAGGCTCTGTTGACATCCTTCTGCTTTAGCTCAGTGCCTGAGTCGGCAAGGAACGTATCTACTTCCCTGAGAGTGATGTGAACATAACGTACATGTGAAGATGAGGGGTGTAAAGGAATGTGCAAGGGATACACACTCATAGTCATCTAGGCGCTTTTCATTAAGTCCCTACAAAATGCCACATCCAGAGCAAGTGTGGGGTCAAGGAGGGACCAGGAACATGGGCTGCGTGTCTCATGAGAGTCACATCTGTGCTTAGACTTCCCTCCCACGTAGACCCTTCCTGATTTGAGTCTGGTGCTACACATAATTGGCACAGTGAGATTCAGTGGAATGAATGTTTTCAAAAAAGACTGGGAAATCTACAGCTATCTTTCTGCTAGTGGGGAACAGTTCCTTGCTACCACACACCAGATAGAAAGCATTGTAAAATCAGCCTTGACCAACCCAAGAGGTGTCGGGGCTGCTCTAGCAAATAAACCACAGACTGGGTGACTTGAACCATTGATATTTATCTCTCACAGTCCTGGGAGCTGAGAAGTCCAAGATCAAGGCATCAGCAGGGGTAGTGACTGATGAGGAATCCCTTCCTGGTTTTCAGGCAACTGTCTTTTTGCTATGTTCTTCCTTAGCCAAAAAAGAGCTGGAGAGCTTTGGTGGAGGGGGTCCTTTTGTAAGCACATTCCATTCTGTTCAGAGGGCTCTACCCTCATGAGCAAATCGCCTCCCAAGGCCCACCTTCTAGTACCATCACTGTGTGGGTTAGAAGTTCAACATCTGAGTTTTGGGGGATAAAAACATTTGGTGCATGACGAGAGGGCACTGTGTTTCCTGGTTCTTGGAGGGAAAGAAGAACAGTGCCAAGCTCTGGAAAGCTAACAGGACTAGATTTTAAGTGTTACTTTAAGAATCATACTAATGGGTTTTTAAAATGTTGTCTGAAGTGATATTTTCAAGCATAGACTGGTATCTGGGTCCCAGCAGGTGAGTGCTTTACCATGAGGGACACTGGGGCTCCATGGACCTTAGTCACTTGTAGCATCACAAGTATAGGAGTTACAAATTAGAATCAACTACTATATAGCAAAACAAAATCTATGAGGAAGTAAGAAAAAACTAATTCTCTGAAAACCAAGCATTTCAGTTCTCCAGTGTCAAATTAAGGAACTAGACAGGGTGGGCACTTGTGTGCTGTGCCGCTGTAAGACTCATCACTCGCTCGGCTTATTCATTTTCTCTTCCCTTACATTCTGTTGTACCACTGTCTCCTGGTTTGCCTCCTATTGTAGCAGCCCGTATAGCCTATGGCTAGGGAGGAGTAAGAGTTATAGGAAACACCTGTATAGCTCAAGAATGGAACACCTTGGTGAAAAGGGCATGGAGAGGGATTTAGCGCTCCTAACAAGCATGAGAGCTCGTGAGGTGAGAGCAGTGGTGAATTGGCAGTCTCTACACCTGTCTGTTGAGAGGCGCAAGATCAGCCTTATATTAGGCTGGAGGAGAAGGCAGTGGGGAGCATGCGCATTCTATCACGGACCCTCTTACTCTGACTCTGTCCTCTCCTGCCTGCAGAACACCAGCTTGGTGTCTCTCTGCTGAAGATTACCAGGCTCTACTAAAGACTAAGATCTGTGTAGTCTAAGACTGCTTTACTATCTCAAAGATGATCTCCCCCCCACCCCACCCCCAGCTAAAGTAAAGCCCTCAGGCATCTAAGAGCAATTCCTGAGTGAGATAACAGCTTAGCAGTCAGTGTCCGGAACCTAGTTAAGCCAGGCCGAGACCTGGCCAGTCCCGGGCCCTGACAAGCGGTGGCAGCGGTGGGCTGTGACATCCTATTTTTATTGTTGTCTCTAAATTTAAGAATATCATGGGAGTACAGGCGTTTTGGCTACATAAATTGCTTTTGTACACTTTGAGTCAAAGTTAGAGTGTTCCCGTCACCCCTTCCCTCCTCCTCCCTTCTCCTTGATTTCCAGTGACTATTATTTCTACATAATAGTCTAAGTGAATCTAAGTGTTGATCAGTCTCCATCTCCATCAGGTTAACGTAAGAGGTGGTCGTGCACTTTGTTATGGCAGAGTAGTCCTCCGTGGTATACATACACCACATTTGTCAATCCACTCATGTGTTGATGGGCCCTTGGGTTGTTTCCACATCTTTGCAGCTGTGAATTGTGCTGCTATAAACGTTTAAGAGCAGGTGTCTTCCTGACCTGTTGGCCTGAGGCAGGCAAGGGAACATGAGGATAGCAGGTTAAGGGCATGGGCTTAGATTCAAACCAAGGTTAAGCCTGACTCTGCTCACTTACTGGCTGTATGACATTGGACATATTATCTTTCATAATCTTCAGATTCTTCCTTTGTAAATTAGAAATAGTAAATTACATTTGTAAGGTGAAATTTGAGATAGTCGTGTGAGATGCATTTGGCACCCTCAGTAAATATTTAAGAAACTTTTTTGCTTTCAATGTTAATATTTTCTTGAAGTCTATGAAGGCATCTGCTGGAATCCTTTTGTTAAGCACCTTACACTAACACAAGCTCCCACTAGATCTTATCTTTAGCAGAGGGTCTCATAATTTGCCAGGCACTTTTAAGTGCAAATTAATTGTCTTAATTAATTTACTGGGAGCAGCACCATGACTGGAAAGCAACATGAGTGGATGTTGTTAACTCTGGAAAAAGAACTGCCAGTGCCAAAGCTGGGCAATGTTGGCAAAGGCTCAAGGAGCCTAATCCTTCTCCAAATCTGGTAACAAAGAGTGGGCCAGAACTATCTTTCAACAGGTGAAATTGATTTTTCAGATTGAGTAAGCCAGAACTTCTTCCATGTTCCCTAATTATCTTCAACTTAACTATGGACATTTAACAGAATTCTGGAATATGTTGTTTTTATACAAAGAGCAATGATAGCTCTCAGGACTTCAGTTAACTACTGTGGACTCATAGAACAAACCAGATCCCCAAATAAACTACAAATTACAGATTGGGGCACTGTTTCCAGCCTAGAAGATTGTGCGAGTGTTAGAGAATTATCTCTCCTCTGTTAGACTGTGGACAACTTAAGCTTAGAACCGTTTGCTGGTTAATTGAAGAAATAAGTGATATAATGACATTTAACAAAGTTTCTCATAATCTTAAGAGATTGATAAATGTGGACTAGAAATTAATACAAGTAAGCAAGCCCATACCAGTTGAATAACCCAATTAATTAATAGATTGATGTCAGCCCTAACAGAAGTAGGGCTGCACCAATTTACATTCCTACTAACAGAAGTAGGGCTGACATCAAAGCATGATAAGTTGTGCCTTAGCATAAAGTCGTTCAGTTACAGTTATGTTGTCAAAAATGATAGAATTTTCTTTTTAAAAGGCTATATAGTATTCATACCAAATTTGTGTTTAGCTGTTTATTGTTGATTGACATTTAGGGCAATTCTGTATCTTGGTTATTACGAATAATGCTGAAATGAACATGGGCATGCAGATATCTATTTGACATGCCGATTTCCATTCTTTTGTATAATATCCAGAAGTGAGGATTGTGGAATGATATGGTAGTTAAACATTTAGATTTTTGAGGAACAGCCAGCCTGTTTTCCAAAATGGCTATACTAATAACCATTTCTATTTTCTCTGTCATTTTTTCCACATTCTCATCAACACTTATTCATCTCTTTGATAGTAGCATAATAACAAATGTGAGATGGTATCTCATTGTGCTTTAATTTGCATTTGCAAGATAATTCGAAATACTGAGTATATTTTCATGACTCTATTAGCCATTTGTATCTTTTTTGAAATGTCTGTTACTTTGCTATTTTTAATCAATTTATTTGTTTTCTTGCTGTTGAGCTGTACCAGTTTCTTACGTATTTTTGATATAGTTTGTATAGTGTTTTCTCCCAATCCATGGGTTTGCCTCTTTACTCTGTTGTTTTCTGTGCAGAACCTATTTAGTTTGGTATAATTGTATTTGTGCATTTTTTTCTTTTGTAAACTTAATTAGGCAGGTGAAAGATCTGTATACTAAAATCTATAAAACATTGATAAAAGAAAAAAAAGTTGATAAAAGAAATTGAAGAAGGCACAAAAATTTGAAAAGATATTCCATGTTCATGGATTGGAAGACTTAATATTGTTATTAAATCCATACTATACAAAGTCATCTACAAAGTCAATGCAATTCTTACCAAACTTTCACTGACATTTTTCACAGAAATTGAAAAACAATCCTTAAAGTCCTGTGGAAACAGAAAAGACTCCAAATAGCCACAGCAATCTTGAACAAAAAGAACAAAGCTAAAGGCCTCACACCCCATGCTTTTAAAATACAGTAGAACCTCTGTAAGTTGACTACCAAAGGGATTTTAACAAACTGGTCAACATATGGAGGTGGTCAACCTAAGGAACTAGGTCTCTTGTACTGATACAAAAATGTGGTGCCATGTCCAGTCGATGAAAATTAGTTCAATTTAAAGAGGTGGTCAGTATAGGGACATGGTCAACTATGGAGGCTCTGACATATATTATAAAGTTGTTATAGTAAACACAACATAGTACTGTTATAAAAACAGAAACATTTATCAATTAACAGTATAGAAAGCCCAGACATGAACTCAGGTATTTATAGTCAGTTGATTTTCAACAGTAGTGCCAAGAAGACACAGTGAGGGAAAGAGAGTCTCTTTAATAAAAAGTCTTGGGAAAGCTGGATATTCATGCAGAAGAATGAAATTGGAGCCTCATCTCACAACATATACAAAAATTTTCTTAAATGGTATAAAACATAAATGTAAGACCTAAAACTATCTACTAGAAGAAAAGATAGTGCAAACACTTCATGACATTGGTCTAGAGGGTGATTCTTATATAAATCTCCTTCACTTTTAAAGGACAGCTTTGCTAGATATAGTATTCTTCGTTGACAAGGCTTTTTGTCACTTTGAATATATCATCTCACCTACTTATGACCTATAAAATTTCTACTGAGAAATCTGCTGATAATTTTATAAGACTCTTTTATACACAATATGTCAATTTTTAATTGCTGCTTTCAAATTTCTCTCTTTGATTTTTGACAGTTTCATTATAATGAGCCTTGGTATGATCCTATTTGGGTTCATTCTAGTTAGAATTCATCAAAGTTCTTGATTTTGTTTGTGTATTTCCTTCCTCCAGTTTGGGTTGTCAGCTATTATTTCTTCATTTCAACTGTCTGCCCCTTTTTATCTCTCTTCTTCTTCTGAGGCTCCCATAATACATAATGTTGATTCCCATAGTACTGTCCCATAAGTCCCTTAGGCCCTGCTCACCTTTTCCCATTCTTTTAAAAAAATTCCTTTACACGCTAATTTCCAGTAATCTGTCTTTGACTTTATTGATTCCTTCTATTGCTTGACCAAGTCTTCTATTGAACTGAACCCCTCTAGTGAATTTTTAAATTCAGTTACTTTATTCTTGAGATCCAGAATTTCTGTTTGATTCCTTTTTTTTATGTTTTCTATTTCTTTGTCGATGTTATGCTTAGTTGTTCTGATTTTGTTTAGTTGTCAGTGTATTTTCTTGCATTGCATTATAGTTCTTTAAGACAATTATTTTTAATTCTTTTCTGGTAACAGATTTCCATGTCATTTAATTCCTTGCCAGAGATTTCTTTTGTTCCTTTAGTTGAGCCAAGTTTCCCTGTTCCTTTGTGTACCCTGTCATATTTTTTTTTAACTATAAGTTGTATGTTTATAAAAACAGTCACCTCTTCCTGCCTTTGTAGACTGGCTTCTTAAAGTGTAGGACAACATTCCTCAGCCATCAGTTAGCCCAGCTGCTGATTCTTGGGGCCTCCCAAATCTTTTCTGATGATGCATCTTCTCTGGGTTTTTTGGTGTAATTTCCAATTAGAAACATTGTTGATTTCTTGTTCAGGAACTTGTAATCTCTAGTTTCCTTTTGTCTTTCTATGGTACTGCAGATGTTTTGGCATTGCGGCCATCCTCTGAAGTTGTTTTGATCTCCACAACCCCAGGCATCCAAAGTGTGTAAGTTCTCCTGAGTGTACTGAGCTATGCTGGTGTGCTTTCTTCTGAATGCACCCAGCTTTGCTGATCTTTGTCTATGGCATTGCCAGATGTTTTATGTTACAACTAGCTTCTGAGATCTTTTTTTTCTCTGTGGCCCCAAAGCATTCAAAGTGTGCTACTTCCCAACAAGTGCTCTCAGTCAATAAAAACAGAAACCAGTCCCGCAGGCAGCCCCCCTGTAAAGCTGGAATTTGATATATATTCATCTTCTCTTTCCTTCCCAAGGGAGAAGCCATGCATTTTTATTTTTAGGTATTTTTATTCTTGATCATGTTGACCTGTACTAGCTTAGGGGAAGGGCTATCACCATTGAAGTGGAATGACTTTTCTTACCATTTCAGTGTTCTTGGATTTAAGCTTGCTTAGAGTACTGCAACTTGTCTCTAGCATTCTTGTGAATGCTTTCTGGACTATAAATTAAGTTGGTGCCTTCATGGGCAGATGAAGTCTCTGGGGCTTCCTATTCTGCCATCTTGCTGATATCACTCCCCCATGACAAGGACTCTTAAAATGGGGAGAGAAATTTTAGGATCTGGCATCTTCACTCTAGATTTTACATTTTCTTTACCTGAGGAATTATAATAAATGGATTTGTTGGAAATTCAAAGAGGAAAAAAATCAGTGAAGGAAAAAATATGGAGAAAAGGTAAAATTGTAGAGAAGTTAAATTTGTAAAAGGCAAAACCAAACAATCTTAATATTTGACTAAACACTAATGGGGTTAATTTAGTTAATTATGGCTCATCAGTACAATGGAGTACTAGGCAGCCATTAAAAATGTATATGACATTTTGCTGAGAGAGAGGGTAGACCTTAATGTTCTCACCACAAAAAAGGAAAAAGAGAAAGAAAATGGTAACTGTGTAAATTGGTGGATATTTTAGTTAACTTAATTGGGGTGATTATTTCACAGTGTATGCATACTACATAGTTGTACACCACCTCTAATATATATTTTTCCATATACACACAGTGTTTTCTTGTCAGTCATTTCTCAAAAATGGTGAAAGAAACATAGGAAAATGTGGCTAGTAATCAAATGGAACCTCACTAAAATAAAATGTTAGTCTACTGTGACAAAGTGAAGGGAAAGAGCAGCAGTGGGAGGTGATGAGTGTTGTCAAGCAGACACTGTGGGGACTGGGGTGCATTTTCATTATGGTAAATAATGAAGTTGAAACCTGGCTGCTGGGTGGGAGAGGCCCTTTAGACCCTATAATGTACAGGAATTTAGGTACATGTTACTGTACATAACAGAGCATGGGATGAGCTGATGACAAAGGACTAGCTGAAACTTTACATGTGAAACAGCAAGACCACCAGATCCCTCTACCCGCCACACCAAGTATCTGCGTTACTGACCCCGGGAGTGATGGACCCAAGATCTCAGATCCCAGCACATCAGGCACGACCAAGTCTGCACCAACACAGGGATAGTGAAAACTCAGATGTTGCATGAAACTCCCTAGACTCTGAGAGACTAGCTTCCACCTTCAGGCACAAGGCTGCTGGTTCCCCTATGTACAGGGTGCTGACTTAAGAGTGAGTCCTGCAGATGTGGGTCCTTAGAACGCCAGAGAGCTAGCCAGATTCCTTCCCAGACACCTGTAGGGAATCTCACAAATGTGTGAACAGAACCTATCCACAGAAACACACAAGATTACGAACTATCAGCCAAGGATTGCTGGAAATGTGAAGAAAGGTCACATTGAGAGAGGAGGGTGTAGGAAGAAGGGTCTTGGAGGAAAATACCATGCATACTGCTGAAGAAAGTGAAAATGAAAACATTTTTTAAGAAAGATACACATAATAGCTTCAGTGAGGAAAAAAAAGATATCGTATCCAGGAAGCAAGACTATGAGCTATGTTAAAAATATAAGAAAGGGCCCTTGGAAATTAAAAGAACAATAACACATTTTAAAATTAATATGAGTTTTACAGTGAAGCGAAGACAATTTCCAAGAAAGAGGGAACAAAATGAGGCAAGAGTATTCAAGAAAAATTAGCCAATTTATTTAGAATGCCTGAGTACAACTAATTGAAATCTCAGAGAAAGTAAACAGAGGAAATAAAAAGTTGAAAGAAATAGCACTAGAAAATTCTGCAGAATTGAGGCATATGCGGACAAAGGATGAAGAGAACCCCATGCCAGGGTCACCATCGCGGTATTTCAGGGCAGGAAGGCGTAAAAAAGGCTTCTCCAAGCAGATCCCACGGAGAGTCCATCCCTGTGGGGTGTGTGTGTTTTTGGGGGGAAGGTGGCTCAACATTGTGAAGGACAGTTATTTCCTCCTGGGTTTCTGCCTGTTCAGTGTAATACAATTAAAAAATTCTTAGAATTTCGAGGTTTCAGAATCTCCCTCATTACGCATAAGTTGTCTCAGAAAGCTTCTGGAGACCATCTACCACAGAAATGAAGGAGTGAATTTAGTGGAAAGGATCTAGGGAACAAGGGATCAGAACTGACTAGAGGAAAAGAGAATTTCCCAGAAATTCAGCAAAGATGAATGTTAGAAATCCAGTCATCCAATTATCAAGTTCAGGGAAAACAAAAAGGCAATCTAAAAAGAAAGTGTAATTATCATACATATTATGCATCTCAGCAGGAGAAAATTTCTGCTCAAGAATTTTTCATAATTATAATGTATATTATGACTGTGTATAACTAAATAGCACATGTTAATTTAACGAAATCTATTGCTGTAATGTTTGGGATAACGGAGAGGAAAAGTGTGTTTGTGTGTGTATCCCAGCTAAATCCTCATCTTCTGGAGTAGAAAATGTGGAAAAATCCAGAAAGAGTAAACTTATTATTTAGAAAAATGGAGTAAATGTCAAAAGAAGAAAAGAGTTGGCAGTGGTCCTCGCTGGAGTGGTGGTGGTGGGCAGGTAGTGGCTGGTTTTGAAGAAAAGCCTTGTGGGACTGTTTGACTTTACATTATGTCTGCGTTTAACATAAAATATGTTATAGAATTTTAAAGGTATAGGAAGTGGTTATAATACACTGTAGCCAAGAGAAAGAAACAATCACTTTTAAAAGAAAAAATAAAGACCGGAAAAATATGGTGCATGCCAGTGGTTAAAAATTTGCTCTTACCGCTATTAAAATGATGATTTTCTTCCTTTTACGTATACATTTTAAACTTATATATTTTAAACGTTTTGCAATAAATATGTACTATTGACAAAAAAGGAGACTACACACACACGTATGTATGAAGTACCACATCCAGCCCAGGAAAGGAAGTATCTTCCTTGGGCCGTGGGTCTGTGCGTTCAGTTCTGGTATACATGGTGCCAAGAATGACAAACAAAAGAGCCCCAAGGTCAGAACTTGAAAGGACAAGTGGTGGCGTTAGTAGGTGCCATCCCCAACGTGTGCCTTGCAAAGATCAGGGGGGCCATGGCCTGGAGGCACAGGGCTTGTCCGTTAGCTCCTGGAGGGCAGGAGCAGGGCACGGTCCTTTTTTCCTTCCTTTGCACATCCTGTGCAGCACTCTGCAGATAATTCAGAGCTCTTTAAGTGAATTGTAATCACTGAGAGTGGATGAGTAAAAATTTTGACTGTAAAGAGGAAAAGAGGAGAATTGTGCAGTTCTTCAAAGAACTGGAATCAGGGTATTCAGTCATACAAACATACCAGATTTTGTCTTCAGCAAACAGACTTAACTGGTATTGACAGGCTGTGAATTTTAGAAGTTATGAATTTTCACCGTTAAAGTCTTGGAGCAGGAGCTGGATTTCTGCTCTGGACAGGAGATGGATGTGCCATGTGTTGACCTAGCATCCCAGACACTGAGGATCTCTGTTGCAGCTCTGGACACAGGGTGCTTGTTCAGCCTGTGCACACTTAGCTAGTCCTGTCCTCTCCGCTGGAGAGCAGGGTTGAGGGTGAGCTGCTCTCACCCTGTCTTCCTTGGCGTGATCACAAATCATGGCAGCCCGTGCTGTTCCAGAGGAGTGGTTCCCTTCTGCCTTTCATTAAAAGCAAGGGATCTTGTCCTCAGTGGTACAGGGAGATTTACTGACTCTCCAGACTCACCTGGAGTCCCTAGGAAATAGAGATCCTGTCCATCTCGGAGTCTCGGGAATGTCTGCCAGCATCAGGGGGCTGTCAGGACCCTGTTTGGGAAATACTGCAGGTCCTCACTTCTCTGCCTTCCTTGCCTGCTCCAGAGCACCAGCCTGTCACTGCACCGTCTGCCGCTGCGCTCGCTGCCCATGTGCGTGCCACGCCCAGCACGTCCCTAATGCTGCCTGTTTTTCCTTTGCACTCTCTAGGTCTGTCTGGGGTCACAGGTTGATTTACAGAAGAAGAAGCGGCGGGCTCCTGCTCCCCCTTCACCGCAGCCACCGTCACCACAGCCACCTCCACCAAGTCCCCTGGTCCCCAGCCGCCTGGAGGACAAGGAGGAACACAGGAAGAGCGCAGTGGGTGAGTGTGGCACGGCTGTCCCCATGCTGGGGGCTGGCTCGGGCCTGGAATGTCGGCCCGCCTATTAACTCTTGGAGTGGTCTTGTCCATAATGGCATTAACACAAAAGCTATTAACGCTAAAGAAAGAAAGTCTGGAAATAAAGGGACATCGCGTGAGCACTGCAAGGATGGAATGGTGGGGGAAATGGATAATGGCTAAAGAAGCTGTGGGGAGAAGCCCAGGGAGAGGGAGAGGGAGAGGGAGTGAGTGAGCGTGAGTGTGTGGCACACATCTCTGATGGGAAAAGGTCTCGGGATGCCATCCCGGGAAGTCGCTTTGAAAGACATGTGGAAAGGGAGTGACAGCGCAGGGCCCACATGACTCACGATGAGTTGACATCAGTTCAGTTTTGACTGTTGTGTTTGAAATTGCCCTCCACTTGTATACCTGGTATGCATTTAGCGAAGGCACGGATACTCACTGAGATAAAGAGCACTAGACAGAGGGGAGAGGATGGAACCATAGTACCCATAAGCAGAAAGAGACCAGTTAGCACATTCTGCCCCGCCCCTGTGTGATAGGCGACATGGACAGAGACTGAATGATGAGGTCCCAGGCCCACGAGCTGAGGATGGTTACTGTTACTTTAAAACAACTCAGTGTTAGCGTTTCACATAAGTTGGAATAGAAATGTCTCGCAGAGATGGTTTTGGAAGGTGGCAGCCTAGGATCTGCACCCTCAGGAGCCTGACACCCCCGAATGCTGTGCATCAGCATGCGCTGAAGCCATCAGAATACCTGCACAGTGCCCCCTAATCACTCAGCAGCCCCTTGTTTTGCCTTTGACCTAATGTGTGTCGCCTCAGGAGGGAAAATACCTACTCCCAAGGATAAGCAGTTGAATTGTCAGTATCTAAAACTTTAATAAGAATTATTTGGCTGTTTGTCAGCACTTTCCCCCTTAGTCAATACATCACTTTGAATGTCTTAGCATTTCACAGCCCGGTAATCAGTTACCCTAAGGAGCAATAACCTATATTGCATGGCAGTTCACCCTCTTTGCCAAAGGAAAATGCTATCCAATTTAAAGAAAACATTTTCAGTGGATCATTAAAATAACCCAGTTTTCTCTGTTTTCATGAAGAGACCCCCAGCCCCCCTTCCAGGCTCTCCCTGTGCTTTTTAAAGGGGCAGAAACCCTTAGTTGACATTATAAGCACCCACTTGAGTGGCTGTATGGATGTGGTTAAGTCATGCCAACCTTCAGGCTGGACCACCCACTTCAACCCAGGGCAGGACCTCCTGATTTGGCCTTAGAGGACTTTCCTCAGGCTTGGTGTGTTTGGAGAACCCTGCCTGATACGTAGGGTCAACTAGAGCCCATAGG
Organism: Loris lydekkerianus; assembly: GCA_963574355.1. Taxonomy (NCBI): domain Eukaryota; kingdom Metazoa; phylum Chordata; class Mammalia; order Primates; family Lorisidae; genus Loris; species Loris lydekkerianus. Next base: position 27,934 of record CAUYPK010143371.1, read on the forward strand.
TGGCAGTGGAGATTGGGGTGGATCTTTTAAAACTGAAAACTGTAGGAACAATTGTCTCACCAAGAAACATAAGAAGAAGCACGAATAATAATAATTCATTACAAGTGAATTATTTGGGGGAGCAGGGCATGGTGAAGGAGGTCTTGGTGGCAATTTCACGTCAGAGTGCCATCTTATCAGAAATCCTCGTGTTAAAAGCTCCACAGTAGAATTTCTTACTGAGGTCTAAGCCTAGGTTCAAAACTAAAGGAGAAGAATGTAGCCCCTTCCCTCAATGAAATGCTGAGTGACTTTTCTATTTAGACATTAACTATACAAAGGAAAGTTTGTTTTATAACTTGCACTAAAATAGTATCATAGGTCTCAACCTAAATTTCTTGGTAAACAAAAATAGGCCTTAGAGTGGCGAAGCCATCCTTCCTGAATGCCTGCTCCCAGGGCGCCTCTGTGTGACACCACTTCCATGGTGACAGCCAAGCCCATGCTGATTCTGGCTTCTTTGCCCTTGGAGGAAATAAATGATGCTTTGATACAGGAAATACTGTTTTTCCACATCTAGAGAATAACCAAGAGAAGGAATGAGTGGATATATATCTTGATGGAAAAAATGGTAGCTCAATATTTTTTTTAATAATATGGCAAAGGGCATGAAACATGAAACCTACTAATTATTAGAAATGTAAAGCTTGAAGAAAGTGTGTAAGGAATAATGGTAATTGTGAGTTATGACACTAATGATTCATGTCATTTATTACATTATATTGACTTTCAAAAAATGTATGAGCATAGGAAAGCCATTTCTATTATACAATAGTCAGTGCATCCCAGCGTGTGCCTGAGAGAGGAGCTGCAGCTGGGCAGGGCCCCAGCGCTTTCCTCAGTTCAGAGCACTCTGCAGCGTAAACTCTTAAACTATAGCCCTGAACAACCAAAAAGGTTGAAGGTACAAATGGGCTGAAGGGAGATGAGCTAGCTCAATTGTTCATCCATCCACAGTAGGTCAGTGGATATAGAAAGGCAGGAAGAGTATGCTAAGAGACAAAACTGTGATCCTGAGGGAGACCAGCTTCTTCTAACTCCACAAAGCTATTCAGGGACCTTTTAAGAACAGTTTTCAGGCTGGGTGCAGTAACTCATGCCTATAATCTCAGTACTCTGGAAGGCCGAGGCGGGTGGACCCCCTGAGCTCACAAGTTTGAGACTAGCCTGAGCAAGAACTGGTCTCTACTAAAAAAAAGCAAATACCCAGTCGTGGTGGCAGGTGCATGTAGCTCCAGCTACTCAGAAGGCTGAGGTAAGATGATCGCTTAAGCCCAGGAGTTCAAGGTTGCTGTGAGCTATGATGCCATTGCACTCTACCCAGGGCAACAGAGATTCTGTCTCAAAGCAAAAAAAAAAAAAAAAGAGAATAGTTTTCAAACCAAGAATGTATGTAGCTGTGTCTTCCAGAAACAAATTGCAGCCAAGCAGGTATTTACAAACTGGGTGGTGACAGGACACACGTATGTGCATTGTCCACGCGTGAGTGTGGTTAGGGGGTGTGCTTGGCGCCAGGTGAGCAGGTGAGGTTGGAGTAGGTACTGGGCAAGATTGGATGTGGCCAGGGTGTGGCTGGAGTGGTGTTGGGCATGGCCACATGTGCTGGGAGTGGCCTGTGGTATTGGGAATGGCTGGAGTTGGTGCTCAGTGAGGTTGGGTTTGGAGCCCAGGAGAGGTGGCGTGTGCCCTCCATGGGAAGACAGGAGACCTGTTGGCTTAACCTTCTGAAGTAACTCCCTGTTGATCCTGTGTAGGTGGTGGACGGCAGGTGCCACAGAAGCCTCCCAGAGGCGCCGCTCGTGGCCCCCCTCAGTTGGTGCTGCCCCCGCCCCCACCCTACCCTCCTCCTGACACAGACACAGGTGAGGCCGAGCCTCTCAGCTTTCCTGGGGAAGGTGCTGATTCCAAGGCCTCAGACCTGAGACGCAGACGTACGTGCCTCTCGTTTCCATTCCAACTGTGTGTTGCCCGTTCATGTCTCTGGTCACTGCTGGTGCAGGGCTGGGTTTCCAGACTTTCCGTTCTTGCCTTTGCGTGTTTGTGCCTTTCTTTCTCAGCTTGCTTTCTCCACGCTGGCTGCAGTGTGTCTGATTGCACAGAGGATGCACTCTGAACGACTCCACCAGCTAATCGTTCTTATCTGTGGTGGTGCTGCATCTGAAGTCGGGCCTTGAGGGTGGAGGCGGTCAGCTTGGAGCCGTTCTTCATCTTAGAACTAAGCTGGGAATGTCCTCAGAGTAGCAGCTGTCCAGCCTGGCAGCATGCAGGTTTTGCTGGTAGCTCTCCCAGGCAGGCTGCAAGGTGCTGGGCTCATGGCCGGGAAGACTCCATTTGTATGTGAGCCTTTGAACCATATGGCCCGTGGCCAGGCATTGGGACTGCTACTCTGGCAGAGAGGGATACTGAGGCACGGGAAGTGGGAAAACAGCTTGATTTGAGTGTACCACTAGCCAGAATTAAAGTTCTGTTTAGTTTCTGTCTCTTGGCACTCCCTGTGTGAGATGGGGCTGTCCTAGCTGTTTCCTGGGGGGGTCGATGGACCCCAGTAAGCACCATATGGAGCATTCCCACCCCTAGTGAGTGGCAGTTCCTTATATTATTTAGCTGTGTATTCAGATGGCACCGTGCACACGCCAGGCCTGAGCTTGCTTGGCCCCCTTCAATGTGTCTCCACTATGCGGTGACACCACATAAGTGTGGCCCTGCAGTGTCACTCTGCACTCAGCCCAGGGCCCTGCTTGTACCCACAGGAGTGTACTCAGCCCTCTGGGTGGAGGTGCAGACTTTCTGTCGCTGGACCGCTCTATGTTTTTCTGTCTTCTGTGCAAATGATGACTGGCTGCCCGCCAGCTCTGGTAAAGGAGGTAATTAACCCTTAGATTATTTCTTGATTTTTCTCTCAGTGAAATAATTGTGATTCATTTTATCTTTCTGCAGACATACTTCTTTTCTATCCTTAAAACATACATTTAATCATCTTGACATTAGACATGCTTCTGAATGCAAATGAATTTTGATGGGGTGTTCAAAACTTAAAGAGTCAATGCTTATCAGAAAGATGAAGGCTATAGCCACGGCCTAGACACTTACCAGTCAGAAAGGTGAAGGCTACGGCTGCAGCCCAGGTGGTTTTGGAGCTGTGTTGTCTCCAAGGAGATGGGTTTTTAAGCCCCACACGCTGAGGCCATCAGCTTCGGTGAGTACTCTAGCTGCTGTCATTACCCACAGAAACCCCTCGCTAGGGAGAGTGAGGGAGAAAGCGCCGAGTGGAAGTGGGGAAGCTGCGTAAAGCCCTGGCAGGCAGGGAACAGAGGCCCCAGGACCATGGCTTTGTGGCAGCCTGTGTGGAGCAGAGGAGCCAGGTGTAAGGCCCTGTGCACCTCCCACACCTGACTTCCTGCAGAGCCTGGGACCTCGCCCCCAGCCCTGGCCTCCTTGTGTTCCGGGATCTCCCAGGCCAGGCGCAGTGCTGGTGGGCGACTGTAGACGAGGTGTGGCAGGGGTGCTCCCCGAGGCCTTGGTCAGGCGGAGATGTCATTCGTCCTCCTGGGTCTGCACGGTGCTGGGACAGCATTTCCCACGCTGCCCTTGGGCTTCCCGTGGAGTCCAGGTGGAGAGGGAGCAAAGCCGCAGGTGGAAGGCCAGACTCACTCTCTTCTGGCCTGTGGCTCCTTTTCCCCCTGTGCCTTTTGCAGATTTCCCTGCCATCCCCTACGACTCCCTCTGCCCTCAGTAGCATAATTCACCCTTCTGCCCTCTCTCAGCCTCAGGCTGCCATCAAGAGAGGGAAGCAGTCAGGTTAGAAGCAGGGAGGCCCTGGGAGGTGTCAGATGGCCTCCCTCTCAGAAGTGGCCTGGAGCCTGCAGGCCTGGGGCTCAGCACATGCCCTCTGTCCCAGCTTCCTGCCCTTCTTTCCCACTACATGGAGTCCGTGCATCCAGCTCAGAGATTTCTTTACCTCATTAGCCGAACTGGTCTGCCTGTTGTTTACAGCTGGAGAAACTAGGACCATCCCTCCTAGCACGCAGAGTGCAGCTCACCTTCAGGATCGGAAACATGGGAAGGAAAATGGATCCCTTGTTTTCACTGGCTTACATTTTTACATACATGTGTTGCTAAATCCCGGGGCTCCTCTGCCCTCCTCCAGGGAGGCATAGGTTGTCAGTGCGTGAGTGCTGGGTGGCGTGTGTGTCCGCTGACATAGGCTTCTCCCCCTTCTCTTGGTCAAACTCCTGGCTCTTTTTGGCTGTGTGGAAGTTCAATAGAGGCATTTTTGCCTGCCGCAAGCTCTTGCATATCTCCCCCTGAGTTCAATTTTAAAATTGTGTTCCTTGAACAAGAAATGCTGGTTTATGGTGGGAACTTACCTGCCACCTACCAGGGCCAGGTGGTGTACCTGGTATCTCACAGAAGGTCTCACGTGGCCCACACCCAGCTGGGTGGGTCAGACACCGTCCTCATGGGGACAGTGAGACGGACGCCTCACCCCCACGAGCAGTCCAGTGGGTTGTCTCAGGTTGGGGTCTTGGCTTCGTCAGCTACCCTGCACTTTTCTCCAGCCACGCTGAAGGCCCCTGGGGCTGTGTTTGGCTTTGACACATCACCGTGGTCTGGAGAGCAGATGCTGTATTCCACTTAGACTGCTAAAAAGGATAAAATAGACTTTCTTGAAAACCAGTAAGCACAGCTAACCTTCAGAACATAAAACAATTCAAAAAGCTAATGAATAGCAGATTTGCATTCAGATGTGAGGACATGATGAGGAGACACAATAGACCTCTACAGCTCCAGACTGGATTCCCATCTCTCTAACTCTGGGCCTTCCTGCCCCAGCCCTTCTTTTGCACCCTTCACCCCCACTTTGTAAGACTCTGCTCCAGTCCCAGTCCTGCTGGCTCAGCTGGCATCCTCGGTGCTGCTGCCAGTCTTCCTATAAGGCCAGCCTCCAGCAAGTGGTCTGAGGACTTAGGAGCAGGACACAGCCCCCACTCCCATCTTAATGCTGAAACTGTTATTGTTGCTTGGCACATGGTATGAAGACCACACTGACCCGAAACAATGGCAAAATGGAAAAGATTGTACACTCCGCTCAGTGCCACACGCACCTGGGGCTCGTGACATCTTTGTGAACAAATGTGTGGTTTGTAGCCTGGAGTTTCTGAGAGTAGTCTAACCATCCACTCATGTGTATTTGGCTCTAAGAGGCCCTGTACACAGCTGGTTTCCCATTCACCCTCTGGGAGGCCCAGCTCAAGCCACAGGCCCACAGGGGTTCCCTGTGCATGCCCCACTGCTGTCTCAGGAGCCCGTCTCTGGCAAGCCCTCCTCCCCCTGCAGTGTGACTATCTCCCTGGGTGTTATCCTTTCCTTTCCTCACCACATTATATTACATGCACCGTGATGTGCCCGCCTCCACCAGTCTAAGCTGCTCAGAGGCTGTAAAGATCTTATTCATGTTAGTATCAATCCTTCACAGTGGGGCCTGGCCTATCAAATGTACTCAATAAAGAAACGCACCAGGGTATATCTCACTGCAGGTATCACATTACAGTAGAACACACCATTCTGTGTTTAGCTTCATCAAACTGTGATGTGTGCGAGGCTAAAGGACATCTAGTAGCCACACTTCAAGTATGTCCTTAGGATGCTTGAAAAGAGCCAGCCCTCTGAGACCTGTTGTTCTTTTACTTGGGAAAGACGTGAAGATCTTGGGAATTTGGCAACCCAGCCTTTGCTTCCTTCTTCCTGAGTGGTTTCCTAATCTGGCCTGTAGGGTAGGATGTGCTTGGGGTGGGGAGGCACCTCTAATGTGTCCCAGTGTCTCCACCTCCAGCATTCACGCCCTCATGTAGCTCTGTCCCTTGAGCATGGACAGATGTAGCCACCCATGTTTAATGAGTAAAATATGGTGGGATGCCACTTCTCACTTCCAAGACTAGAAAGAAAAAGTAGAGAAAGGCTGTAACTCCACTGTGGGCCCTCTCTCACACTTTTCACTCTGAAGAAAGCCAGCTGCTTTGTGATCAGCTCTATAGAGACCCACAAGGCCAGGAACTGAGGAGGAACTCCAGCCAACAGCCGGTGAGGAGCTGAGGCCCTCCATCCACTGGCCGTGAGTGTGGACTCCTGCCATCAGCCCCCCCCCCGCCCCCCCCCAGTGAGGCTGGAAGCTGATGAGACCGTAGCCCTGACCAGCACCTGAAGCACGGCCTTGTGAAGGGCCTCGTGGTGGAGGCATCCAGCTAGGCTGTGCCCGGGTTCTAGACCTACAAAATGTGGAATATCAAAAGCTTTGTGTTTTAAGCCTCCGAGTTTTAGGGTAATTTATTATGCAGAGAGAGAGAACTAATACAAGTTGCAAGTAAGAGAAAGCTATCTCAACCCCACCTCAATAGCTGGGAACAGGACTCCCAGTGTCGCACGGACTCTGTTAGTTTAGTCGGAAGCCTAACGCTGTCGTAGGCTCTTGGTTCTTTCCATCTTTTCTCTATGTCTGTTGTCTTGGGGTTTGGCTTCCTGTCTGGTAGCAAGGAGTCTGGCTATTCTGTGCATCACATCCAGACAGTGCAACTTTCAGAGGAAGAGAGAACAACTCTTCTAATAGTTTTATAGGAGAAAGGAAACCTTTCCTGGAAACCCCGCTGAAGAGTTTCATTGGTGACAGTTGAGCAATACACAGGCCCTGTCTCTGGCAAGAATGAAGCACCTTCTGTGAGCCAAGTGTGTCCCACAGATAGGGCCCGTGTGCCCTGAGCTGCGTGCGCATCACTGGTCCATGCTGGAGTCCTATTAGCTGGGGATGTGCAGTGGTCATCAGTGTCCACTGCATCTGGGTTGCAGCCTTCATCATGGTGTTACGAGTAGGTGCTGAGAGGGGATGGTGTGCCAGTGTTGAAGATCAAGTGGCTGGCTCAGCTTAACGGCAGTGCAGGCCTGGTCTATACGTCTTATTCTCTTCTCCTTTGCAGAGCAGAAGAGCTGTTAGAAACACTCCTAGGGTTAGAATACGCCCATATAGTGTCCGGGCACTGAAGGGTCTGGTTTCCCAATATTGGTATTAAGAGCAAAAGGGTAGCAGAGCAGTGCTGGTAAAACTGTGTTCACCATAAGAATCTTAACAATCTGGAATTGTCACTTAAAATTAGTCCCTGTGTAGAAAGCATAATTTTGTGTCTTCCAGCGTGAGTTTGCAGTAGACAAAAGGCAACCTCTGAAACCCACCTAGGGCCAACGCTAAGCTCTGTGTGGCCAGAGAAGGAGGATTTGCTCTGCTATCACCTGAGTAGAGCTGGGAGTCCCGTGGCCTGATGCGCGCTTTCCTCTTCTTCCTGCTGTCACAGTCAGATCAGCTGCAGAGTCTGAGCTGATCCGTGCTTAGGGGGTGTGTGGGAGAAGAGTGATGAAACTGTATCATTTCTCACAGCCTCAAGTCACAACAGCCATCGCCAGGTGGGCTTTGGCATGTACTCGCAGTTTCCTAGCAAATTGTAAAAGCAGTGGAAAGATGGCTTTCTGCTCTGTGTTCTTCAGACATTTTGGATCTTAGGAATAAGCTTTCCTGTTAGCCTCACAGCTCTGCTCACGTGTGTGGTGTGCTGTGTGCACGTCTGAACCACGGTGCTGGGGCACATGTGTGTTTCCCCATAACCCTGTAACCTCAGAGCTCGGCTCACGTGTGTGGTGCGCTGTGTGCACGTCTGAACCAGGGTGCTGGGGGTACATGTGTGTTTCCCCATAACCCTGTAACCTCAGAGCTCGGCTCACGTGTGTGGTGCGCTGTATGCACATCTGAACCAGGGTGCTGGGGCACATGTGCGTTTCCCCATAACCCTGTAACTTCCTGTAACTGTCTAACCAGATTGCTCTCTGCTGACGTTTTGATTTTAGCTGAAACTGTATTGGGAATCCTAGGGTTGGAGCCTATCCCATTAGTTGTGTTGAATTGTTTATTTACAAGATTTGCAGTACTGCTTATAAGTGGGCTACTAATAATTTGTTAAGTACATATTTTAATTAGAAGACCCTGGATATTTAAAGATCAGTGCATATGGAGCTCAAATCATGGACCCTCAATTTGCTTTATATTTTTTAAATTAAAATATTCAATGACTATCATTTTCTAACATAGTTTCCTACTCTAGGCTTGAACAAATAAATCTTTTTGGGGGTGGGGTTATATGTAAAATAATTGGCAAAAAATTATAAAGGCATAAAGAGAAGGCAGCTCACGTTCTCCTGTTCTAAGCACCACCAGTGACAGCTGTCATTTTGTTTCTAGCTGATTGATTTTAAATTTATGAACAACTGTCCCATTCTAAAAAATGTGAAGGATATTCTAAAATAGAGAAATAAAATGGGAGGAATGAGCTATCCATTTTGAACTAGAAGTTATTATTTGAGTTTGATCAATGCAGAGTTAATAATAATAATTCACTCAGTGAATTATTGGCAAATGAAAAGCCAAGAACCTAACCATGTTAGGGGAGTGGGTGAAAATATTTGGTGCTGTCATTCGGTTCCTACCTTCAGGGGCCAGATGTTCACTCACATGTTGCCTGAGCAGAGAGCTCAGAACTGGAGAAGATAGCACAGGAACACAGCTGAAGCCCCTGAGGTTGGACCAGTCCTCTGTAGAATCATCTAATGCCTGCTCTAAAATTAAACCCAACTAAACACTTTCCCTGTTTCAAAACAGAGCAGTTAGTTCTCAAGCTTGTGACACACACAGACTCCTGTGAGTCCTGTTTGTCGTGGGAAGCACCCACGACACCCTGCAGGGGTGTGGAGCTCAGAGCAAGCCCAGGGAAGCATTGCTGCCCTTGGCTGGGGCTTGTTTGCCTCCCCACCTCCTCCCAGCTGCTCCCACTGCCATAGGAGAAGGCAGGGTTCAGGAAGTCAGGAAGCGGATCACGAGCACATGGGCCTTTGTATAAAATGGAAGGAAACTGTTGACTATGGGAGCGGAATCTGTCCCTACGCAAAAGTATACTAGAAAAAGTGAAGCAGAACTTTTAGCCTAATATATCTTGAAAACCATGAAATTTACCCACTGTGAACTAAAGACTGGATGCTACTTAGAAGTAAAACAATGTCATAATCTGCCTACAAATAGCACTTTTATAAAACCTATGAACTTACTTCTTTTTGCTAATTATTTCTGAGCCCTTTATTTTACAAGGTACTATGTCCTTCACTTGAAAGAATAGAATAACTTAGTGACAGCTTGATGGACCAGGACTACACTATGCCACCTCATAAAAGCAGATTGCTAAAATTTTGGGAATTATGAAAACCGATTTCTAAGCAGAACCATTATTAAAAAGTGTATTATACAGGTATCCATAAAGTTTGTGTGCAATTTAAATCAGCCCACTATTTTAAGTTGCACATGCTTTATGGTCACCCTGTATAAGCTTATAATTAAATAATATTAAAAACAAAGGCAACAAAACCTCCCACCCAAAAACCTCCCCCTTCCTGATGACTGTGTACAGTGGATGTGTACGATTTCCCTCCTGTGGAACAGTGGAAAGGCCGTGTGGCAGTTTGCTGCTCCTGGTGCACGTCCCTGCACGTCCCTGCAGGGCAGCACATGAGAGGCTGCAGCGAGAGTCAGCCACGGAGGAGGGACTTACACCACGGAAAGTGGCAAAGGTTACAAGTCAGGCCTTGGTTTATTAATTGTCTAGATGTAAGATGGTGATTGGGGAATGTTAATAATGCAGACTAAATGTTAAGACGTGTCATATCTGTAGCTAGTTCTTTGTGAATAGCACACAAGATTAAATTGTCCCTCCATTTTTCAGAAGCCATTGTCAGCTCAGCAAAGTCATTCACGTGCCTGACAAATGAGTAAAATTCCAGCACATGTCTTCCTGACTCCGTTTCCATCTTACTGTTTAACATTGAAATGTCCATCCGCATTTGTGTTGAAACACTGCTCATTTGTCAATGATAATGATGGGCCGGTTAAAAATGAAAAAATCTGGCGAAAGTTAAGGAGACATTCTGTGAGAATTGGTTACATGGGATTTACAAAAAATGGTATTTTATATTGTATTTTTACTTATAAATTTTGTGCTACCCATCCTTTATATCCTTAAAACTGATTATATCTAGTATACCTGTTCCCTCCAGAGAGGTGGTTGCTGACCGTTTACCAGTGTAGCACTGCAGAGGAGTAACAGGCATACACAGGAATACTGAACAAAAATGGAATTACTTAGGGAAGAAACTGAGGACCAATTTCTTTGATTTTTACAAATCGGTGCTGAGGTACCAAGCACCCAGCCACAGCTGGCATCTCCACCTTGTGAAGCTTGAAGTCAGATTAGGTGTGAACACCATTTTTAAGAACTTCTTCCTGGGTTTATGCACATTTAAGTTCTTCCCAGAAATAAAGCATGGACATCTTCAATTTTCAAGAAACATTCAAAATTTTCATTAAATATTATTGCTTTACCAGTTAAAAAGTAAATAGGAATCCTGAGCCGAGCAGTCCCTCACTGATGGTCATCTTTATAAACTGTCTGTCGTCAGGGCTTTTTCTGTGATTCTGTGAATTCAGGCACCGCCCCTATTTATTTTAGTCCCTATCCCTCCAGGCTTTCAGGGATGTCAAGCTACTCTCTGGTAGCGTCCCCTTATGCCATGGGTCAGTCTCTCATTAGAGCAAGCAGAAGGACTCAGGAGGGCTTTGCACCTTGACAACAGGGTTTCTCTTTGCTGGCTCCGCTCGGTAAATCAGTCTCCTGAGCGTAGGTGGGATCCCCACCCAGTATTACACTGTCAGGGTGGCTGGACTGCCTGAAATTGAGGGTATCACAGGCTATATTAACTTCTTGCCCAAAGTTCTACAAATGACTTTAAACCCTTTTTGAAAGGGTTAAGAAGTGGCTTTTGCCTACCAGCTGCTTAGCGTCTCTGCTTATAGGAACTTCAGGGTTTTATAACAAATGCAAATGATTATTGGCAACTTGGAAGCCCAGCAGTGAGAAAGTGGTGTTTATGAAATAGTTCTTACGGGACACAGCATTGTATCTGCTGGATCAATAGACCCTTTTAGCAACTGACATAGGAAGAGACTGAAAGGAAACAGAAGCCCAACAGTTATGTGATTTGGCCAACCGATTGCTCACTATGCAGTGTTAAATCTCCAGGGTCTCCATGGTGAGTAAGAACGGTGGACGTTTATTTCTCCCAGGTTTGCATTCACATCTCATCATTTATTCCCCCCACAGTGTGCTGCGCCTCGTTCCCTAGTAAGGCCAAGCGCTTCTGACGGACGGCCTCTTCCTGACCTCTGCCCTTTCCTGTGTCTTCTTCTGTCCTGGCTCTGGTTTTCCTGTCGTTCCTCCACTGTTCAGGATAAAAGGGCTCATTTGTACACCCATGATTTACTTTCTTTAGAATTTACACACAAATGCATAAATAACAGAGATTTGTTTGACTGGGGTTTACATTTTGTTTTGCAGGAAACAAAGACTTTGATATGGAAACTCTAGGTTGGTGATACTGACCTGTCTGAAATTCATTGATATATGACTATGTTCTGTGAAGAACTCTGCTTTATTTTAATTCATTATTAATTCACATTTTTCTTAGTGGACATTTCTGTTCCAGAGTTTATTTTCTACTTTCCTTAAAATTAGATGGTGTTCATATCTTGACAGTGTAACCGATTTGGATAGAACTGAAATATTCTGTCCACCTGGTCAAACTAAGTGCCTGAAACACCAGCTGTAAATACAGCCTGCAGGAACGCACAGCCTGGGGTACAGACTGTGCATACCAGGATTCCTGGAAGGCAGCTTTGTTGTGTTTCTCAGGTTTTCTCATGTACTGCCATTTAGGTAGTTTAGAAAAGAAAAGAAGAGGAGACGAAGGAGTATTTCACTTCATTTGTGCATTGTTCATGCATTTATGCACCAGTTTACTCCCCGAACATTGATCGAGTATGTACCTGATGTTCGGCAGTGTCCCAACTTTGGGGGCTGTAAGAGTGGTAACCACCACATGCCGTCTGCCCTCAGATTTTTCTTACTTGTGTCTCCCATGTACATGAAAAGAAGCGATGATGGTTACACATGGAAGCACCAGTCTGCAGGGCTGTACACGCAGTAAAGATGCCCGGGGTGCAGGGTGCTGCCAGCCCCTCCTTGAGTGTAAGATGTCTCTGCAATCTGGAGAAAACTCACCCTGTTGCCAAGAACTAGTCACCTCAGTGGTGCCTGTCTCAAGGCAGAGTATACAGAATAGTCATAAGATTCCGGGCTTAGATACAAAGACAGCTAGCTCCTGCTTGCTTTGATTAACTTTTATTGTTGTGCAGATACATTTGAATTGGATAGGCTTTACTATGTTTCTCTCCGGAAGACTTTTTTTAAATGTTTTTGCTCAAGGTAAGAAAAAAGCAACAGCAGGTATTCTTACCATGTTGTCTGATTGAGCTCCATGAAAAGGTCAGCTGTGATCAATGAGGGAATTATCACAGTTTATGTTAGTGTTAATAATAAAGGCCAATAAGCCAAAGCCATATATAACCAGTTTAGTGCTAAATGTTGGTGAAAAAAACATAAAAGTTAGAAAAATCACTCACAATGACATGTAAAAAAAGAAAGGGCCTCTTTTTTTCTTTTTTTGCATTGAAATAAAGGACTTGTCTGATAAGTAGCAGTCATTTGACCTCAGATCATTAAGTGGGGAAAGTCTAAACAAGAAAAGATAATGTTTACTTAAATGTTGGGAAAAGCATCAGGATTTATGACCCAGACATTAAAGATTGTAGAAGATTGTATATAATTACAGCAATAAGCATTTATGTAAGAAGTAGCTATTATGCTGAAGAAAGATGGCCGCTGAAAATTTCAAGGCAGAAGCTAAAGAGAACAGGGAAACGTGATACTGCGCATAGAATTGTTGGTTAGAGGGGCAGAAAATGTGATGCAAATGTATTTCAAACTCTATTAAATAATAGAGAGCATAGTTAAACGGTAGAGGGAAAGCAAATTCCTTGGCGTATACGGCAAGTAGAACTTAAGCATGTTCTCCCAGAGTGCTTGGTTGGGAAGCTAGCCTGAAACATGGGGGTTCCTCTTTGATACCCCACCTTAGTGAACTCTGAGACATATCACTGAGGTGGCCTCACACAGGGGTAGGTAAAACTCAGGGCAATTTGATGAACACATTTTTCGTATTTACATATGACTTGGCACTGTAACAGGTTTTAGAATCTTCTAGAAATCAGTTAAATTATTAGATGAAACTTTTCTTCCCCTAGAGCCTTAGCATCTCAGAAAGGTTCTCATTTATGACTCACCTCAGAATCCATTTTTCCTTGTATGTGTTTTTGCCTCCTTATCAGCCGTGTCTTTTTTTTTCCCCTCTGTAATGTTGCCCACAATTGGTTGGTGGTTCATAGTCTCTGAAACAAATCTGCTGGCTGCCCCATATCAGTGCAAGCTCATAGGATGCAGAGTCCTTGGGGATACTAATTGTATGGCAAATGCTAGGGTAACAGAAAAATTAACTCTGTATTATTTTTCAACTAAATTAGCTCAAATTCTTAGAGATTCGTCCTAAATATCATGTCACCGGTGGCCAGTGGCACATGCTATGATTTCTAAAGACCAATCCAGTTTATATGGCACAGTTTGCCATCTCATGTCACTGGCACTTATGACCTTTTCATATGAAGATTCTAAAATTATGTAGTTGTAAATGAATGCTCTCAGTTCTATAGATAAAACAATTTGGAAAAATCTTAAAACTATTTACTCACTGGTAGTTAATTTTAGCAACCATTATCATCAGTTACATATTACATCTGTGTTTGTGATGCTCGTAAACTGCTAATTTTCACAGTTTTCATGTTAACTGGGATCTATAATACGATACAATTTGTTCACAACTTTCATAGCTCATGTAATCTGATTCAGAATATTTCTACATGTAGACTATCATTTCCCATAACAAAGCAAACTTTCCTCCTGTAGGGATAAGATTATACCTTCTAAAAATTACAAGTGGCTAAGGCGTCAGCCACATACACTGGAGCCTGGTGGGTTCTAACCCAGCCCGGGCCTGCCAAATAACAGTGACAACTACAACCAAAAAATAGCCGGGCATTGTGGTGGGCGCCTCTAGTCCCAGCTACTTGGGAGGCTGAGGCAAGAGGATCGCTTAAGCCCAGGAGGTTGAAGTTGCTGCGAGCTGTGATGTCATGGCACTCTACCGAGGGTGACAGAGTGAGGCTGTCACAAAAAAAAAATATAAAAATAAAAATTACAAGAGGAAGCATCGAATCACCTTCATAACCAATCATGGATAGTCCAGGTCCAGGGATTAATCCACTGAGGAAGGATTGACTTCTCTTCTCCCCTCTGAACTCTGTGTGTGTGATCATTTACAACTAAGCAAAGTGGTGTAGGGGGAACTCAAAATAGTTTTGCACCTTATTAGTCACCGTGGTAAAACAACAACAAGCAAACTTCAGACACTTCAGTGAAGACGAAGTGTGAAGTTTTAAATAAAAGGAAGCTTTGGAGTTATCTGTGTATTTTGGGATTCTATGTTGTATTTGTCACCAGTAGCAACATGGAATTGGTAATCCTTACACTGAATAACTCTTCTCACTGGAAGGTATGAGATCCAAATTTATTATTACTTCTTTGTTTATTCTACCCTTAAATCCTAGATAACCCTTCTCTCCCCTTTCCTTAAGAAAAAATAAATTTTTACCACTGTGAATGAAGTCCTCTGACAGTCGGAAGGCTGTATCTGCCCATACCCTTCAGTGAAGAAAAAAATGAAAGAGAAAAACCTCAAAAAGAGATTAGAGATAGAGATTACTGAGACTGGCTACGTTGATTCCAGGTGATAAATCTACCGTGGGGCTTACGGAAAGAAAGTGAGGAGAGGACCTAACCCAACATACAACCTGAATCTGGATGGAATAGCCACTGTCTATCAGACTTTTTCCTAGGCATGTAAAGAATAAGGGCTGGGGAGCAATTGCATCTCCTCTTTGTGTGTTTTGTGTAGGTAAGAAGTAGTGGTGAGGAACAGAAAGACTTCCCGAATCTCACAAATCCTGAACCCAAGGATGAAAATGCCTAGCAGATTGCCAGCGTCTGGCCCACACACGTGCCCTCTTTGCTAACTGGTAAAGTGGCCGATAGTAAAAGTCAGATTTAATGTGAAATTCTGGTTCCTTCCGGAGCTCAGAAGGGGCCTCCCTTGTGGCCTCAGGCTTCTTGAGGGAGGCGCTGAGTGTGGCTGGGCCGTGGCTGCTCCCCTCGCACAGAGCGGTGCTCAGCATGCACCACGTACCCCACCAGCCTCATGTCCCACACCTGTGCTGGGAATCCATTATTCCTGGGTTCTCTTTCCAGTAAGAGAATCAGAGGGAGACTAGTTGTGTCTTACTGTCAGGCTCCTGTCTGCAAGTGGACAGAAGTGGCAAATGGCGCCCAAACCTATAGGGCTGCAGTTTCCACAGAAGAAAGTGCAGGTAGGGGTGCAAGTGAAGAATATTTATGCTTCCAGCCTGTTTCTGCCGAAACCTCGCAGCAGACACTTGGTTTCTCTCCCAGTCCTGTCTCTCCCACCTCCCGTCTCCTCTCCCACCGGCAGAGCCTGAGTCTGCACCCACAGCTGCCACATCCCCAGAGCTGGGCCGGGCGTGCTCTGGAAGGCAGGTTACCTGTGGTGTGTGTGGCCCTGGCCTGCCCTTCAGATCATGGCAGTCCCGTGATGACGGTGTTTCGCACCCAGGGCCAGGCTTCACAAGCCAGAGCTGTCACTCCCTGCCCTGATGGCCTCCGTTCACAATCTTTGGGCCCTGTGACAAAAACATCATGTGTGAAGACTATGAGTTAATTAAGTTCAAGGAATATAAATAATAGTAAATTAGGTTTTGATTGAGATGTTTAGTCTCTATTAGGGTAATTATAAAACTATATTTAATATAAGTAGAAGTGTAGAAGGAACATTGATGGGAATTAGTGAGTTTTATGTTATTTTTATCTTTAACAACTTTATAGACGTGTAATTTACACTCAAAACAACTGTATATACACAAAGAATGTATATAGTATGGTTATTTTTGACACTGGTGAAACTCATCACCCACAATCAAGTTAATAAACACATTGCAACACCCTCAAAAGTTTCCTCACTTCCCTTTGTAATTGTCTTTAATGTGTGTATATATTTATATGTACTAGAAATAAAACACACACAATTATGTGTGTGTGTGTGTGTGTGTGTGTGTGTGTATATCACTTATGGCACTGCTGTAAACCTAATGGGAGAAATTAAGAAAACGTAATTTTTAATAACAAATTGTAAGTTGAGAAGTAAAGCTTCATTATAGCTAATCAAGAAATCGTTTAGCTGGAAAACATTAAGTATTAGAATTGGTGACGTTAATGGTAAAGTTGCATATTAATCTGAGGAGAAGGAGGCTGGTCACAGCGTTTTTATTCTCAGAGCAGTAATCTGATGACTTACTTGTGAAAGGCAAATGTTGGTGTGTGAGTGCTCACACAAGCCATGGACCATTTCTCCTCTAGACAGGTTTTCAAGAGGAAACAAAAGATTGTTCTCCATTGCAGAACTTTCTCCTCCTGCAGGGTGTGTTCCTCAGCTGTGTTTGCAGAAAGTAATTGATCTAAAGTAACTGAGGGAAAGTCGGCCCCCTCCTCTGCCCCAGGACTGCTGACCAGGAGGGCTGCTGTAGCCAGGAGCCTGGCCATCCACCTGGGGCCAGGCAGGGCCGGGGTGCTGCAGAAGGGGCTGTGTATTTCAGATGCTAGGAAGCGGCTTTACCCGTCCATTTCAGCCACCAGGGGGAACCCGGGTCACCCCACTGATGGGCAGAAGGAAAGCACTCAGGGCATCGCAGGCCTGCGGCTTCTGCTGCCCCAGCCACACAGCAGGTGCGGCTTCTCTGACTACAGTCATGGATTGAGGCCTCTGTTGGGAAGGAGAAGAAAGTGAGTCAGGAAGTCTGGTGACATGGCCACGATCACACAGCGATGGAGGGTCTGCTCACACCATCCACTGGTGTGACTAATGGATCTGAAAAAAATGTGTGTACATATATACATGCATACATGTATACAAGTGTGTGGTGTGTACAGTTTATTTATTTATTTATTTTTGAAGTTTTTGGCCGGGGCTGGGTTTGAACCTGCCACCTCCAGCATATGGGGCCAGTGCCCTACTCCTCTGAGCCACAGGTGCTGCCCATGTGTACACATTTTTGCTTGCCCATACACCCACATGCATGAGTGTGTACACTGCACATGGACACACATTACACATCCGTGCCCTCTGTGCACACAGGTGTGAGGGTGTGAGCCAGCTCAATATGTGGTGGTGGTGGTACCCTGTTGCTGCCAGTTCCTTCCTCCCACCCACCACGTAATGTATGTTCCTGAACTGGTGCTGAGGTCACTGTCAGGCTTGCACGGACTGTGAACTTGTCCACTTTGCCCTCTTAGGAGGCGTTGTCAGGCCCTTTGTTCAGTGTCTGATTTACAACTAGGAGGAGCCTTATTAATAGAAATGGAGAATGTGGTTAATTAATTGTTAAAATGGATGGTTGTCCATATTTAGATAGGGCCGAAATCCAAGTCAACCACGTTCGTGAACTTCAGCTCCACTTTCTTCTGTGTCTGCACTCACATCTGTGTCTGTCTGGCTGTTGGTTAGCCAGAGAACTACTTGCCACAGAGTCGGGGCCTCTGCTTCTGGTGCTGGCTGTACAGTGGGGTCTCGGGAGGTCCAGCCCAGTGAGGGGGGAAAGGCCTGAGTCTTCACAGACTCACCCCCAGCAGGTGTGAGCAGGAGGTGATAATGGCTAATACTGCATCTGCCATGCACTTTTTATGGAGCAGCCCTCTAATCTTTACCACAGGCCTATGAGGTCACGGCTATTGTTATCATCGCTCAACTGTACAAATAAGAAAACGGCAGCAAAGAGACAATAAGAAACTTGTCTGAGACCAGAAGCAAGTTAATAGCTAAGCCAAGACTGCCCCGAGTCCTCGCTGGGCTTCTGCTACACCCTCTCCCTGCAGGCCCTGCTTAGTCTGTGCCAGGAAGCCTCGCGCAGCGCAGGGGGATGAACTGTTTGAACTTTGGGGATGATCTTCTTCCACGTGGAAGCCTCCCCAGTGAGTCTACAGCCAGGAGCAAGTATGGGGCTGCACAAGAACACCAGGAAGGGGGCATTGGGGACCTCAAGGACAGGCCTGGATGGTTTCCGCGTTACTACTACCCCCCAAGCCTCAGGTGCTGACTAGGCTATGCCTGCTAAGGCCACTGTGGCAAAATGCCCCAGATCGCGTGGTTCATGATGGCAGAAGAACCTGGGTATGTGCTACGCACCAGATGGGAAAGAATTTCTCTAGGCCAGATTAGGGTTTATTTTATTTTATAAGGGGGGGGGGAGAAGAGAAGGGAAAAAAGGGAAGAGAACGGAGCAGGGAGATGGCACAGAAAACCAAGGGAAAGAGGAGGGTCTGCCATTGAGGTCAGGCGGCAGCTGAATTTATTGGGGGCAAAAAGGTAATTGCAGCTGAATTCACAAATTGTGGTGAGTGCCATGTCTGTTTTTCCTCCAGCAAGATTGAAGACATATCCCATTGTTTATCCCAGACACTCAGGAACTATTTGGGGCTAAAAGAACAAGTTTTGCAGGGGAGCTGATGAAACCTGAAGAGGGAGAAGTCTAGACGTTTCCATTTGGTCTGTTGGGCTCCACACTGGCTTGTGGGCATGC
The DNA here is from genome assembly GCA_963574355.1 of Loris lydekkerianus. Classification (NCBI taxonomy): domain Eukaryota; kingdom Metazoa; phylum Chordata; class Mammalia; order Primates; family Lorisidae; genus Loris; species Loris lydekkerianus. Next base: position 46,763 of record CAUYPK010143371.1, read on the forward strand.
AGGGGGGACTGCCAACAGGAGGAAGGGAAAGAAAGCAGGCAGAGAGAGATTGACTTAGTCCTTACTGAAAAACTATGAGTTAAAAATGTTTGTTATCTCACTATAAAAACCTTACAGTTCAAACAGCAGATCCGTGCCCTCTCATGTCCTGGAGGCTGGACGTCCACCAGGTGTTGTGTCTGCAGGGCTGGTTTCTCTGGAGGCCTCTCTCCTTGGCTTGTGGACGGCCACTTCTCCCCATGTCCTCATCTCCTAAGGACACCAGTCAGATTGGATGGTGCCACCTCCCTAATGGTCTCATTTTAACTTAACAACACCTTTTAAAACCTTATCCTAGGCTCGGTGCCTATAGCTCAATGGGTAGGGTGCCGGCCACAGACACCGGGGCTGGTGAGTTTGAACCCAGCCCAGGCCTGCTAAACAGTGACAACTACAACATGGGGAAAAAAAAAAAAACGCTGGGCCTTGTGGTGGGTGCATGGTCACAGCTACTTGGGAGGCTGAGGCAAGAGAATCACTTAAGCCTAAGAGTTTGAGGTTGCTGTGAACTGTGATGCCACGGCACTCTATCCTGGGTGACATAGTGAGACTCTGTCTCAAGAAAAATAAAACCTTATCCCAATAATGTTAAATTCTGAGGTACTAGAGGTACAGAGTTCATCACATGGATTTTTAAGGAACACAGTTCTGCCCACAGCAGCTGGCAGCTGGGGAGTTTCTGTGGAACCAGAGTAGAAGCAGAAGGTGGTAGCCAGACTCACGCCCCGGCCCCACCAGCTTTCTTGCCAGCTGTGCCAGCTTTGCCCAAAGCTGTCTGTGGCCCCTGCCTTCTCCCCCCCCAGAACCCTATGCATGTGGGGCCCCCTCTTCTGTGCACTTTCTGTCTGCCCTGACTTTGAATTCCATTCCTGCCCCCACAATGTATGGAGTAGCTCCGGTTCCACTGAAGACTCCGAGCAGGTCCCTGAAGCAGTAAACAGCTGAGAATCCCTGCAAGACATGCTTCCCCTTCAGGAAGCAAGGGCTGCAGTTTCCTGTACCGTGATTTTAGTCCTGAAATACAGCATTCCCATTTCTCTCCCCTACCCCATTTCCCTGGACACCTCCCAGCCATCCCTTAGATCATCTTTTAAGCATTTGTGAATGCATAGGCACACTTACACACACACACATACACAGATGGTGAAGCCTGTCTGTGTCTTAGCTACCTCTGCAATATGGGGCCTTTGGAGATAATTCATAATGAACTCAGCTCATGTTTTTCCTTTTCTGTCCTCTGTGTGTGCTGTGAACTTAATTCATATGTACCGACTGCTAAATGTTCCTCCTGAAATCAGCGTTGTTTATGCAGTTCTAACATAATGAATTCTATCTGTCTTAAAGCCTGCCATGTTGTCACTGGTTTCTTCCTGCTAATAAGGCTTCTTGGGAAACTGAGCCCACGTCTTAACCATTAACTGCGGAGTGTGTTGCAGACTTTTCTAGGCAGGAGGGCCCAGGAGACTCTGCGTTTTGCTAAGACTGGTTTTGTTCAGCATATGCAGGACTCTAGATTGTTTGACTAAGCTGCTGAATCAGATCGTATGCTTTTTTAAAATTGTGACTTCCAAAAAATGACATAAAATGTACCATTCTAGCCATTTCCAAATGTACAGTTCAGTAGAGTTAAGCATATTCTCAATGCAGGGAAACATCTCTAGGATGTCGTCATCCTGAAGATCTGACACTCTGTTCTCACTAAACCCCGCTGGGCTTAGTTCCTCAAGATTCCTCCATGTTGTAACACGCAACATAATTCCCCTCCTTTTTAAGGCTGAATAACACCCGATTATATGTGTAGCTACACTTCTTTTATCGGCTCATCTGTGGACACTGAAGTTGTCCCTACCTCTTGGTTATTGGGAATAGCAGTGCACATGGGTGTACAAACATCTCTTTGAGATCCTGCTTAGAAAATGTATCTCTCTATCTGGAGATACATATCCAGAGTGGGATTGCTGGTGAATCTGTTAGTATATCTCTGCCTGCAAAAACAAACAAAACCCAGCTCAAGCTGACTTAATTCACAAGGACATTTATAGGTTTCTGTGAGTGCATCTGTAGAGGTTGGGCTGGTTCACTTACCCAAAGTCAGTCACATGTACATGTGAGCTCCTGAGCCATTCACTGTGGCCGAGGGAGTGCCACACACCTGTTAGCTCAGCCCAGAATGCCCAGACCAGTCATCATCAAGGAAGACAGGATTACCATGTTCCAGTGACTGATCTAGGTCTGTCTCCCAGACAACCTGCTGCTCCACAAATGGAAAGGACCTCGGGAAAGGATGCTGAGGAACCTGACCTTGTCCGAGGAGGTGTGTAATGAGGGGCTGGAGCCAGGCTGCTCAGGCTCAGTCTTGGCTCTGGTACTGGGTGATTGCAGGAACCTTGCTCAACCTCTTTGTGACTGAGCTGCTTTATACTACAAGAAATAGTGCTTTTGAGAGTTATACATGTAAATACACATAAAACACTTAGAACAATTACTGGTGCTCAACAAATCTTATCATTATGAAAATGGCCACTATTTAAATCATGCATTAAAATCTTGATTTCTGCTTTTTCAAAAAGTTAGAGAAAGATGGCAACCCTAGTTTTTTCTGGGCAAAAGGAAGTGAGGGTTGTACTAGGAGCTGCTTCTGTAAACAGACAGGCCTGGGCACCCTGGGTCCCCTCTTGCCCCTGCTGGGCCACACCAGGTCCTCTACCTCCCTTTTGCTGATGCCCCCTGACCTCTGCACATGTGTCAGCTTGGGTTCCCTGATTTAATCCAACTGGAAAGAGAAAGTAACTCAAACCTTCATTTGAAAAAATCAGAAGAAACATGTAAGATTCTGTTGTCAAATAAGGCTTAAATAAAACGTTTAATTTTCTACTGCATATGCTCACGCAAGTGATACAGAGCTGTTTCTGTCTTCCTTTTTCTTAGGATATTAGCGAACTGTGCATATTGCCTTTGAGAGGTTTCTCAAAATGTGGCCTTGGATAGCCTATAAAAATGGGGCACCCTCCACCTTAGAGTTCTCTGACATTGACGTGTCCTCGGTGTTTCAGTGGCTGCTGGGTCACAGGTCCTAAGCAAATGCAGGTATAGGAATCAGAACTTCACTGTGGTTACTTCTATGGGTGTCACAGAGCCCTCCGTGGTCATCTCAGGGCCTCCTGAACAGCCACGCTGGAACCACCAGGCTTGCTGTTGCTATCAGACTCCCAGGTGCCATCCTTGGTGCCAGCCAGGCACGACTCCTGGGATGGGAAGCCTCAGAGCTGGCTCAGATGACAGCTGAGCTGCGCCCTGGGCTGACAAGGCAAAGATCATTTTCTCCTCCAGCCCCTGCAGATCTGCAAGTGACCACGTTTCCATGTGATGATGAAACACAGAAGTAAACAAGCTGTGGCGTTGTCTGGGAACGCTTCAGGCAGTGTGCTGGTCTTACACTGGTCCAGTTAAATTGAGACACTTGGAGTGGCCGCATATTGGCCACTTCAGAGAAACCACTGGGGCTAATTGGAAGCCTCTGTCCGAGTCTCACAGACCAGCCACAAGCTGGGATTCCACGACTCTGATTTAAGCCTTTGCCCCGCGTTGTGCTGTGACTCAGGGATGACCCACAGCTCAAGATTATGGAGGCTTCAGAGTGGCAGCTGGACCTTCAAGCAAGTTTTCTAACATGTGTCCCTTGCCGCCTCTCACAGGCACAAATCAGAGAGGGGGGAGAGAGGAGCTGAGGACCTGTGGTGGTGGCTGCCCCAGCATCTACACTAGATCTGCAGCAGCCTTAGAGTAATGAAGAATTAGACCATTGACAAATGTACTCTATTTTCTGAACAATTTCAAAGCATGAGCAAGGTAATGAAGCTTTTCTTAAAATTAGGGCTGTTTTAATCCTCCCTACTGAGTAGCCCTAATGGAATATATCATATATACCAAAATCTATACAGTTAGGCTTCTCCAGGGAAACAGAGCCGGGGGGGAGGGGGCGTGCGTGTGGAGAGAGGGGAGAGATTTGTCAGGGATCAGTTCACATGATGATAAAAACCAAGAAGTCAGACCATCTGCCATCTGCAAGCTGGAGCCCCAGAAAAGCTGGTGATGTAATTCAGTCAGAGTGTCCAAACAGGGAGGCTCAGAAATCT
>CAUYPK010143376.1:0-14814 GCA_963574355.1 Loris lydekkerianus
CAGCAAGGCCCGGCCTGAAACTGCCTCTACCTAGATACAGCCAATGTGGTACCATGCCACTGGCCCGACCCTGTCACTCACCTCTTCCCCCGCCTTCTTTCCCTGCCCCTTCTCCACAATAAAAAAATAAATAAATTCAGAAATAAAAATAAATAAATAAATAAATAAATAATAAATTAAAAAAAAAAAAAAAAAAAAAATTCTTGATGAAATTCCCAAGTCTTTTTCATCATAAAAATATGTAATTGTGAAAATAACAAAAAAGCTAAACCCAATTAAACACATATTTCTCGGATACTTTCTTTAGGATCACAAAGATGAAAGTGGTAAACACAGGGCAGTGCCTGTGGCTCAGTGAATAGAGTGCCGGCCCCATATACCGAGGTGGAGGGTTCGAACCCTGCCCTGGCCAAACTGAAACAAAAAAAATAGCTGGGTGTTGTGGCAGGCGCCTGTAGTCCCAGCTACTCGGGAGGCTGAGGCAAGAGAATCGCCTAAGCCCAAGAACTGGAGGTTGTTGTGAGCTGTGACACCACGATATTCTACCAAGGGCAAAAAAGTGAGACTCTATCTCTAAAAAAAAAAAAAAAAGAAAGAAAGAAAGAAAGTGGTAAACACAGATATAAAGGAAATAGTCATAAATAGTGCATTCTGTCTCATTATAAAGTATGTGGCATTAGTGTATTTATACACACACGTCCATGTCTCTGAGTTAATGGCTGTTCTGCCAGATAACATGAGGTTTAGCCCAGTTAAAATGTCAGTCTTTTTAATCTGACAGTACTTGAGGACCCTAATGATGAATATTTGGGATACTATTAAGCTAGTAGAAAGAAGACAGAGATTTTACCATACTTAAAGTCCACTAAAGCTTTCTTATTAAAACCTGAACTCAACAACACCAGGAATCTTTTTTAATATTCATTATGTCGTTGTTTGAAAAAGTTCATATGAAGAAAATTAGGGGGGGACACATTTCTCCCATCAAGATATTTAAATTCATTCTCACAAGGTTTTTAGTTATTATTGCTCTAGATCATTTGAAATAGGAACAGATTTAATGGAATAGAAAAATATCTATCACAAATAAATAACTGACCCCAATAAAAGTATGTTTCAAGTCCAATTTATGAAAGTCTCCAGGGAGACGATGTTATTTAGGTTTAAAAAAAAAAAAAATGAGTAACAAACTGATCTTTCAGATACTTATTTTCAGAAAAGAATATACTCGTACATTTAACAATTTGAGCATTGGAAATAATGGAAAGTGGGTGTTTAAAAAACACATTTAGAAAATTAGCCTTTAAAAAAATGTGCTTCCTTAGAAGAGTCATCTTGAATTATCAGTAAAAAAAAAATATGCTAGCCCATTTTTTCTTAGTACTTGGAAAATACAGACCTAAGCAAATGTTAATCATATGAAAGGGTCATATACGCCAATAGTTAGAGGAGAAATTGACTACCTGGGGATGGTTTTATCCAGAAAAAGGATACTGTGCCCTACAAGTGAAAATGAGATGAGGATTCCACTAGGAAATTGTTAAAATGAGCCCATCAATAATTTATACACTAAGATGTTCAATGAAATATTTTAACAAAGAAAACTCAGTGTTGCATGTTTAATAAGGAGCAGGCATATTTGGATGCATTATAAAGTGTTACCTTCTATCTCCCTGATTTTCCCTCTTCAAACAGTTATTAATAAATTATAATACTCAGTTAAACTGAATATCAGTTTATAAAGTCCCAATTATTCAAGTAATTATTTGGGGACAATCCCTGAGATATTTGCTGACCTGGAGGTTCAATATTTGATCAGTAAGGCAAAGTGGTGTTATTCTAGAGTAAGTCCTTTAAATATCCGTATTTTAAACAGAACTATGAGAGCCTTTCTGCTGTCTTTCATTGGTAGCTATTTGATGAGAAGATTCCATATTCAACTTTAGTCCTGAGTGCCCCTTCTCACGCATGTGGTCACCCAATTCATAAAACACTATGTGCCCGGACTGCACACGTTACTGTCTCCTGCCAAAGACTCACTTACAGATCTCGGTAAGCCTATGTAATAACCTTATACAAGAGTCCACAGTCCCTAGGTCAGGATTTGATCCTGCATTGGAAACTTTTCTTTTCTTTTTTTTTTTATTAACAGCATTGTAATCAACAGATTGTAAGTGTATACATTTATGGAGTACGTTACGTAGAAAGATAGTGTAGTTGTGCCAGTAATTGATCATCTTACCACTTCTGCAGACAAATGTACGCATGACCAAGGTAGACAGCAGAATGAGAATGTATTCATTTCAGAGAAACAAGCCAACCGCTCCAATGAACAATAAATACAAGGGGACTTTGTTGCCTGTGTTGTCATCTAAAAGTCAAGCTTTGTGCAAAATCAGAACATAATCAGAGAACTGTAAATCATTTTGTCTCCCCTCCCCTCCCCCCAACACTCACATGTACATTTCACCCTCATCACCATCTTCATATAAAAGCACAAAGCCCTTCAGCTCAGATTTCCTCTCTTCTGGATAGAACTTGGGAACTGCCCACATTTCTCATGAACATGGTTTTCCTATACTTCCTCTGTTTGTGGACATTTTATGAAATAAAATATTTCAAAGAACTAATGTAAAATAACTTGGCATTTTCTATACTCTGACCAACACCAGGTTGATTTTACATGTGAAACAGGTACTATTAGCCATGTACAAGTATTTTTTCCTCTGACTCTATTCTATGTAGTAATACACTCAGGTAAAAGATATACCTCCCCAGATTCCTTGCACCAAGGCATAGACCTATGACAGTGTTCTCATAAATGTAAATAGGAATCTACTTCATGGGCCAGTCATAATATCCCTATTATTTTTCTGATAAAAAGGATATTCTTGGCTGGCTTTGCCTTGTGTCCTTTGCCCATCTCTTTTTTCCTGCCTGGAATGCGTATCTGATGGCAGTAGCTTCAACAGCCATGCTGAAACCATGAGTAAAAGCCACAAAGCTGAGGAAAGCAAAACAGAGCTACAGACGCAAACTAAATCAATGCCAAAGTGTGGAGCTACCATTTTACACTTGGATGTCTTCATCAGCCCCCTTACTATGTGAAAAAAATAAATGCCTATTTGGTTAATTCACGATAGTAGTGTTTGTGTCTCAAGCACCTGAAAGCAATCATAAATGATAAACAACCTAACTTTCTGGGGGAAATTATTGATGTTATATCTTCATTCTCAGTGAGCATCTCCTATTAAGCCTTCATAGTAAATATTATCACTGACAACATTTTATTAAATAATGCATGAAGTATATGTTTTATGCAATTCCAGGCAAAGGAAATAAAAGATCACCAAGGAGTTATTTTCTGTTATTTTCTCCATTGTTTCTCCTTTTCTTTATTCTTCCGGTTATTTTCCTACTGATTACATTTCACTAAATGACTGTGAGAGAAATAAACGTGCTTAAGTAATTATGCTATGGATTTTGAAAAATGATGGGTCCTAAAAATAAAAATAGAAGAGGTACAAATTAGTATTTTGAAGTTCTGTGGATTAAATGCAATTCTGCAACCCAAATCTCAGCTATAATCTGATTCGAATTCAAATAACTCAAACTAGTTTTTAAGTTCATTCTTCAGGGAAAGGAATGTCAGGTTTTTCAGGTACAGCATAATCAAGTAATTTCTCAGTTTTCTGAAATATCACTCATTACTTTTCAAGCGTCTTTGGCTCAAAACCAGCCATTTCCATACATTTAATCTTCATTTGTAAGCAGCTTTCCAGCAATGATCAAGGAAAGATTGGAACATCCAATGGTCCAGATTATTGAGGAAGGGTGGAGTGGTAAGAAAAATGATCACTGGAGTATAATTTCACCTTTGAGAAACAGAAAACCTAGCGGAAAAAAAAAAAAAAATACTGACGGCCTAAGGTCTCTGAACTGCCTCAGAAAGAGAAAAACAGTTTGCTTTGCCCTGCTGCTGTAACAAGCTGCAGAGTTTATTTTTTTCGTTTGCAGACTGAAGTCTGCAGAAAATAAATATCTATAGCTGAGGGCATCGAGAGATAATGAACATCCAGAAGTGTGACTGCACCCCAAGGTATTTTGGGAATCGTCTCACTGACAGAAAAGAAAGGAGATAAAGTAGCAGAGAAAAAAAAAAATTTAGCGGTGTGGAAACAAAGGGGAGGCTACAAAAGAGAGCAGTTGACTGGTGAAGAACAGCATCCCCTCCACTCCTGTGGGCGGCCACAGCCTCTCAAGGCTTGATAAAGACCAGGATTCACTTAAATCCTGCAGTATGGCCTTGACCATCTGGAATGCTAATCAGCCAGCGAAACACTTGCCGTTACACAAAGTTAGCTCACCCTTTTCATCCTCAACCATCAGCTACGGCCCCTTCTCAGGGAGCACAAGGAGGGTGTCCCACTGGGGAGTAATCGATTCATATTCATTTTCAGAAAATTCCCCCAGTGAATGGTGGAGAAAGCCTGCCTGGTACCAGGAAACTCAAGCCCACTGAGTCAGTCTCCCTTCCCTTTTCTTGTAAATTCTAAAAATTTAATTTTGCTGTTTTTATTTGTTCAGCTTTCATTCTAGAAAACAAAATGCGGATGTTCCTATGGTAGAGACTTACTTAGTCTTTGAGGAAAGGTGAAGTGCAGGATGAGTCAGGTTGCTATTTAATTGCCTCTGTTCATTTGCATGTGAATTTATTCATCCCACCAATGCCTGTTTGGTACTTCCATAGCTAAGGCACTAGCCCAGGTGCTCAGCTATGTAGACAGACGTCCTGGAAACAGATACTGCCTGCGAAATGTGAAGGTGTGAGAAAAATACACATACACACACAAAACGCAAGTCACGTTTGACTTCTGTGATTACAAAAGATGCAAGATCCAACATACAGAGTGTCCATAAAGTTCATGTACAAAACAGCCAACTATTTTAAATTGCACATGAACTTTATGGACACTTTGTACAAAATAACAAACATTATCGGTATGTATTGCGTATTTCAATTTTAATACAGTTCTCTCCTTCTTTAAACTGTGTATACATTTTTTGTACCCTTTGTATTTACATGTATGTACAAGGAAATGGAAAAGTTCAGGAGAATTTAAATGGTAGAAATTGGGAAAATAGAATGAGAACACTTTTAGCTATGAGATAGAGCAATGGTTTATTGACACAGCACATGAATTTGAACTTCATGACTTTAGAATTTAGTAATGACGAGATGGGGCAAGAGAGAGAGAAGTCAGCTAAGTCACAACCACTGCAAAACATGGTGTTCCCATGAAAAATGGTAAGGATGACCCTGGAGAGCAGCATTCATCAAAAGCCACAAAGAGAAATAACTATTTCCTATCACTGATTCAGACCAGGACCACCCTTATGAAGTTTGGGTAGCAATGTCCTTTTGTGGACTTGATATTTTTCTGATAAATTAACTCCTTTTTAATAACCCTTTATATTTTATTTCTAAACTATTATACACAAACCAAAATAATATTGTTTAATGCAAATAGAAAGTAGACACAATTAAATGGAAATAAAACAACATGATTAAATTCTCCCTAGGTCTTGTTGACTGCCTGAGTTCAGCCATCTATGTTAAACATGAAGATTAACAACAGATAAAGAGGGATTAATACCTTCTGGAACCAGAAGTAAATAAGTAGGTGAGGTGATAAATATGTTAATTAGCTTGATTTAATCTTTCTACAATGTATGTGTCAAAATAGTACATTGCACCCCGTAAATATATACAATATTATTGGACAATCTGAACATTTTTTAAAAATACCTACTGGAACCAAACTAAGTTTTTCCTTGACATGATCAGGAAGGAACTAGAAGGAAAGGAATTAAATTTCTCATTGCTGAATGGCATTTATGTTTTTGTTTTTGTTTTTTGTAGTTTTTGGCCAGGGCCAGGTTTGAATCCACCACCTCCAGTATATGAGGCCTGCTCCCGACTCCTTTGAGCCACAGGTGCCGCCCTGAATGGCATTTATGTTAAATCTGCTTTCTACAAAAACACAGCTCATATTTCCAAAAATATAAGTGGAACACTTTGGAAAAAGTCAACCCACAGAGGTAGGCAACTTGCATCTGAGTTCCAATCTTACAAAAAAATAACTAAACAATCCCATGGGCAAACTGTTAAGAGTTTCCTTTAAAAAATCTCTGTCTTTCTTGCCTCTTGACTCATACTCTTTGCCTCTTACACATGTATGAGAATACATATTTATTTATATATATGAAGAGAGAGACTAAGGGAGATGGAGACTAAGGAGAGACTAAGGGAGAAACTGACAGAGGCAGACAGGGACAGAGAGAGAGATGAGACACCTAAAAACATTCAGAGAGAGAAGATAGACCAGTATATACTGTGTATACCACACAGAACCGCAATCATAAAAATAAAGTTAGAATTAGCATGGAACCAAATCACGGTGCTTCAAACATCACTAAAACTACATATTTATGGGGAGGGGAAGGTATCTCAGATCACTATGATAGGGTCAGAAATATAAAGAAAAAAATAAAAATAAGTAGCTTGTTGATTAAATTATAAACTTATCAAAAACTCAATTATAAGTATCAATAGGCTTAACTATATGTGTAAACCTATATAAATTTATTTTAATTTTGGAAGATTTTGGAACAGACCACATTAAAAATCTTAAAAGATGCTTTGTCTAATATTCCCTAACCTGTAAATAAAACAAATAACTAGCTGTTACCTACATACCTCAACAAGCAAAAATTTCTTCTTTGGGGGAGAAGGGGAGAGAGGATGCATCCCCAGAGATTTTGCTACATTTTTTTGTTTGGTAAAACAACTAAATGTTTGGGCATTCTGGCAAAAGAGTACAAATGACTGCTGCTCACAGTCAAGACTCAATTATCTGTTTGCAAATTATTTTTGATACATTTGTTATCCCAGTCTGCCATTATCCTTCTGCCAAGCAGCCTTTTAGGCCAATTTCCTCCACTGTTGATTGGGATATACTCAGGAAATTTACACTTGTTTCGGCAGGATCCTCAGCCTATCATAATTAGGTGAGTCTGCGGAAATAAAACACAAACTGAATAATGCATTTCAAAACCAGGTACCCATTGTAGTAGCTGATACAAGCCTGTGAGCCCCTGTCCATTGACACAGATAAATGAAAACTGCTTTTAGTCTGAATTTTCTATTGGAATTCATATAAACATAAATAGATGCATAAAGTACCCTGTTCTTAAATCTGCTCTTCCCATTCTAGGTTGCATGTAAAAAAGAGTAAAGTATTTATGTAGCAGGAGAAATGCTTCTGTCCATGGTGCTGATAAAGTTGATCTGCTGCTCTCGGCTTTATCATCTGACCGTGGAAATGACGCCAGTCTGGGTTGTTATTCTCTTTCCCTGCTGTCCTGTGGATAATTACAGTAAAGTAAAATGCATCCTACTGTGATGGAGTGAGTTTATGGTTCACACCTAGTTGGGTCCTCCCAGGAGGCACAGGGCCACAGGGGACGAGGATCTTGTCCCACAGACCGCCGTTGTTTATTACACACAGGAAAAAATCACAAGCTTGAAAATGCAAACAACAGAAGCTGAGAGAGTGCTGGGCTGACTCCGGGCTCGGCATCCAGTCATCTTCCCCGCTGGGCCATGGCCCAGGAGCACCCGGCTCCTTGCTCCAGACCCTGTAAGCTGAAGGCCTCGAAGAATCAACACCCCTTCCCATCTAACTTCTTCTATAATCAAACCATAAAAAAAAAAAAAAAAAATCCCTAGTTGGATCTCCCTAGTGATTCTGATGAAAAGCTGACAGTGCCCTTCGTCAGAGGCGGTGCCTGGGACTCTAATGACCGGCACCTGCCACTCTCTGAGCGTTTACCAGTATGCCAGACACCTTCCTAAGCTTTGGTAAAATGAAGAGTCTTACATATTCTTGCAACAACATGGTAAGGTAAGAATGATAGATAGCCTCCTTTTACAAATGATGAAGTAAATTCAGAAACATTTCCTTTGCCCAAAGACACAGTGAGAACGTGAGCACAGCATAAGATAAAACCTGGTATCCCTAACTCCAATGCCTGCATTTTTTTTTTTTTTTTTTTTTGAGACAGTCTCACTATGTCATCCTCGGTAGAGTGCTGTTGTGTCACGGTTCACAGCAACCTCAAACTCTTGGGCTTAAGCTATTCTCTTGCCTCAGCCTCCTGAATAGCTGGGACTACAGGCACCCACCATAACACCCAGCTATTTTTTAGAGACAAGGTCTCACACTGACTCAGGCTGGTCTCGAACTCGTGAGCTCAGGCAATCCACCGCCTTAGCCTGCTAAGAGTGCTGAGATTACAAGGGTGAGCCACCACGCCCAGCTAGTGACTACATTCTTAATAATTTTCCTCTTTTGCCTCCTTTCCCACTTTCATGAACACCAGGATGCTAAACTGTCACAGACCGGGGATGTTCAGAAAGATAAGCAATAGTTAAACTCAAAGGCTCATAACCTCAGTGGGATGGAAACTCAGAGCCTCCACAGAGCAGAGGAACAGAAGTGGAAATAATCTGGGGGCTAGAGGACCGTGGGATGGAAGCCAGAGCCATAAGGTCATATAACCCTCCATACAGCTTTCCATGTTGGCTGTGTCAAGGTTGTTGCTTAATTTTGTTGTCTTTTCTAATTTGTTTACTAAAAAAAAAAAAAAAAAAAAAAAAAATGGTCATTTCAAACTCAGAGTCTGCTTAGTGGTGACATACTGATTTTTAGCAGAATTTCCAACTGGATTAACTAAAGCTTAAGAAGGTCAGTGACTATGCCTCGGAGGCTCTGGCCACGCTGAAGTGGGGCCCGTGTCCGACTGCCCCTTCACCAATCACTCTGGCTGCCTGTTCAGTTTGATTTCGTGATTCACCAGACAAAACTTCCTGCAAGCTTAAGGACTCAAAGACTCAACACCCCTCCCCATGTAACTTCTTCTATAATCAAACCATAATAAACATTTCAATGAAATATAATTCACTGGAAAAGAAGGAAATACACTGTATTTTATGTAAGAGAAACCTCATGCATTAAATTTATTTTAAACAGGTGCCATGGTATGAACAGGTGCTGTTATAAAGGAAACAGAATCAGGTTCTTTTGCTTACATGGGGGCTGGTTCTAGAGGACAGCTCTTGTTTTGATTACTTCTTCTTTGGTTACTGAATATTGATTGTCCTTTGAGAGATGGCCATTCTGCCCCTCTGTGCTCTCCTGTGGCTTCTGTAGATCTCGCCTAATTTTGGCAGCTTAGGCACATCACCCACCTTGACCGATCTGCATTTTCTACTTTATTATTCATACTGATGGTTTCCATGATGGGGATATGACCCACATGAGGCGAACAGATGCATTTTTAAGACTTTTGCTGGAAGTTATGGAAGACAGTGTCATGATAGAATGGTAACAAGTAATCCTGAAGCAGCCAGTCCCCATCTTGCCAACACATGGAAGAGATTTGCCCCAAAAGAAGCCAACTCCCACAGATACGTGCACAGAGAACAGAGTAAAAAGGAGAAAAATCCCTGTGATACTATTGGCGCCCAGAGATTCAGCTGAAATTGTGTCCAACCCCAGGTCTCTTACGTTATAGAAGATAAGAAACACAAAAATAAAATAAAAATCCATTATTTTCTTCGTGGGCTTGGTTAAAGAGGGAATCTGTTCACTTACAAGTAGAAGAATTCTGATTGATAACTCTAAAAATAATTTTAGATTTTATATTCTTATTAAGTATTTCTCGATGAAGAATTCTCCTCTTTTCTTGCCATAATAAATACTGGTATCATAAACTTTCCTTACCAAGTTAGGCTCTTACACAGGATAAAATCTTACATCTCATTGTTACAGACACAGGAGGAGAAAGAGGAGGTTGACTGTAATCTTTTATTCTTTTTTCTTTTTAAGCTCTGAAGCAGCCCTGGAATTTTGAAATAAATAACAGACATCTATTTTTGTTTCTAGTCACTTTCATTTTCATTTTTTTTTAATTAAATCATAGCTGTGTACATTAATGCAATTATAGGGCACAATGTGCTGGTTTCATATACAATGTGAAATACTTTCATCAAATTGGTTAAATCAAAAGGAGTGAAAAATGGTTGTACATAGACATATAATTGATGAATGACTTTTCTGACTGATAAGGACAGAGGTAATTTTGTTCATAGTTCTCAAAAGCCTGTCTTCTAGTCCAGCAAACTAGTTTACAACAAACCTGTTCTCTCCTGTGAACAATGTGACTCCTCCCATGCCTCGACTTCCTAAAAGCCAGATGGACAAGCGTCACATCTAATTCAGTGGAAAAAGTAATTGGAAAAATAACTAGCAGCAGCCAGTCACCTGGGGTCATAGAAAAGGATCTGTAATTGGTTTTCTGTAGTCTAAGCAAACCAACAATGGAAGGCCAGATGATCAACAAGGCAGAAAGAAGAAAGTTGTCGTCTGAGATGATCATTTGGGTGTTTGATCATTTAAAGGTTACAGAAACACAGACTCCTCACTAAATCTCCATGGCCCTGGGGGCCATCTGCCAGAGCCTGCATTCTACTTTCTCCATTTTTCAGCAGCAGGGATGAAATCTTAAAACCAAATCAAGTCACATCAAAGTCATGACAACCTGTTCCCATTATGCTTACGATAAATTCTTAACCAAGCCTGCGAGGTCACTCATGTTCAACACGAACCTGCTCATCCTCTCCATCTCGCTAGACTGCCCATCTGGCCTTATCTTCTGACTTTTTTTATTTCCTAACACATCAAGTTCATTCCAACCTAAGGCCTTTTTTTAAACCCGTTGTTTCCTCAGTCTTCAGTTCTGTTTAACCACATTCACCTGGGTAATTCCAACTCTTCCCACAAATCTCTGCTAACATTTACTTAGAAATTTACACTGGCATTTCTAAAACAAGTTAGACCTCGCTCATAGTCTAATAACACTATTTATCTCTTCCCGAAATGTCCTGTAATATTTAATTATATATTTAACGTGAGCATTATCTTTGTTTTCCTCCCCTGTGAGGTCAGGGGCCATGTCTGTTTTGTAACAAGCTATAGTACTGATACACAGTGTGTGTTGAACAAATAGATTCAAGGAATTAGCCAGTGACTGGGAATATCTAGAGAAGTAAAATAACTTGCCCTTAGAGCTAAATGATTTTTAGATGTTTCTGTGTTTCTGGACCTATAGAGTCCTAATTTGTTGGGGCTGTTATAACACGATACCAGAGATTGTCATTTATAAGTTGGTTATAAACAAAAGGAATTTATTTCTTATCATTCTGAAGGCTGCAGAAGTTCAAAATCTAGGCAATTGTAGATTTGGTGCCTGGTGGGGACCCGACCTCCCAGTTCATAGATGGCCATCTTCTTGCTGAATCCTCTCATGATAGAAAGGGTAGAGGGACCTCTCTGGGGTTACTTTTCTAAGGGCACTAATCTTATTCATGAGGGCTTCATCCCCAGGATCACTTCCCAAAGGCCCCACTTCACCATCACATTAAGACACTTCAACATTTGCTCATAACTATAATGAGGTATGGGTGTATGTATATGTGTGTGTAAATCGTGGGTATTTAAATACACGGTGAGGTGTTTTCAACTTTCTGCTTATATTAAATGTTTGGCTGTAAGTTGTAACGCGCCATGTTATGAAATGAAATATAAAACATAACAAAGTATCAGGAAGAACTGTGTGTAGAATGATATGTCATGTTGTGCACTAGTGTTTACTATAGACACGCCTGTGTGTGCACCTAGACACGCATCTACACACATGCATGTTGATACATGGTAGGTGGCACAGTGAAGTGGATTTCCTGTTCTGAAGTGCAATAAAAATGCTGAAAAGCAAGAATTAGATTTTTCTTTCAATGATGGGGCCACATTAGCACGTAGTTCTTTTTTAGTATCTTTTTTTGCCTCCTCTAGTCCACCATCATGGTTTAAAACAAACAAAAAAAAGCCACCATTTGGTATCATATCTTTATTTTGTGTCACTTTTTACCAAAGAAGGCAAAATAAACAGTTTTTTGGACTTTAAATAACCAAATTTCCTTGAGTCTCAGTTTCTTTGGTAGATGAGAATCAAGAGAATCCTCAAAAGATTTTGTAAAACTAAATAAAACGATAAGCTCTTTGAAGACAGTGCCCATGTCTGTCATACGCCTCTGTATTTTCAGAACCTAAAACAGCGCCTGACAAAAAACAAGCGTTGAATAAATCCTGGTTGGCTAAATAGATGCGTAATTATAACGCCTACATAATCCCAGCCAATGTCTGACATATAACACTTACTAAAAATATGAGGGAGGGTAATGATGCACATCTATGGTGCATCTTGGAATGGGTACAGGCGATTGCACTAACGTACACAGCTATGATTTAACAATAAAAAATAAATAAAAATAAATTTTAAAAAACCTGAAAAAAAAATATGAGGAATGATTGAACATTAATAGCAAGAAGCTTTATTTTAGATCAACTAACGAACATAGGAAATAAGAATATTTATAGAAAAGAGAAGCATTGCTTACATACCATGTAAAATTTCAGAATGGAAGATGTATGGTTTTGAGGAAAACCAGGATATTCAAACCAATACTTGAATTCTCTATATAGATTTTATTTAAAGAGATATATAAATAAAGATATATATATCTTCAAAATAAATATGCTGGAGGAAAAAAGTGTACATTTGAATTGTCTAAAGTACCTTTCAGTATTACAAACCCACAGCAAAATCCGTAATTCAAAGCCCAAGTTACCAAATTCATCCAAAGGCTTGAAAGTTCTAAGATTTCCAGTTGCTTTCCCCTAGAAATTTTATACCCATGTTCATACACACACACATATAATTTGTATATATACAAATTATAAATATACATAAATGCATATACATTATATATAGAATATATATTTTTTAATATGGTACATATACACACTCATAGATATGGCCTCTCTCTTGTATACACACCACACACACACTAAATATATACTTTCCCTCAGGGCGAGTTTGCCCGTAGACAAACTACTTCATAGCTCAACAGAAAAAGAATACAGACATGTAAGTATAGAAAACAGGTATTTCTTAGGGGAGGTTTTGCAGGACTAAAAAAGGAATTACAAATGAAAGAAGATTAAAACCTTGTCTTGAACATCCATTAGGAACTGGCTCCTCTTCCCAAATAATCTTATGTTTCCATTAGGTAGGAAGTGTCGTGCCTAGCACGGGTTAGCCCTCAAGAAATGTGAGTTTCATTAAGGCGGCAAAAGAAGGAAAAGCTTAGTCTGAATTTTGGACCTTTTTCTTAAAAAAAACATTCTTCATAATTTAATCAAACATCTTTACAGTTTTTAAAGTCTACATTCCTTATGGGGTTTGGAAAATGTATCATTAGGTAGAACAGATACGAATTTTTTTTTATAAAGTCATATATACACAGATCATGAATACATTTATGCCTTTGTGGGATTCAATGTGTTGATTATTTGTACAAATTGGAGTGCTTACATCCTACTAATTAACACAGCTTTCACCTCATTTACTTAATTGCAGTGTTAAGACATTTGTGTTCAATACTTGATAGATTTGACTTGTACCCTTGCAATATGCTCCATAGGTGTGGTCCCACCATTAACCTTCCCTCTTCGAACCATTAACACTTTGGGAGGTGGAAGTAGGTGAATTGCCTGAGATCAGGAGTTTGAGACTAGCCTGAGCCAGAGTGAGACCTCGTCTCTAAAATTAGCCATGGGTTGGAGAGGCACCTGTAGTCCCAGCTACTTGGGAGGCTGCAGCAAAAGAATCACTTGACCCTAAGAGTTTGAGGTTGCTGTGAGCTATGACACCTTGGCACTCTACCCAGGGTAACAAAGTGGGATTCTGTCTCAAAAAAAAGTACTTCATCAAAGGAATTTTTGCAGACATTCCATTTGGTATGCTTTCTAAACCAGAGATAATAGTGATCATAACTTTCATTCACCCCAAGTGTTTATTCTTTCTTAGGGTGCCTTACACTTTCTTTCACACAAAACTTAGGGAATAGAGCATTTGATTTCACTCTGCTCCAGTCCCAGAGGTTTAAAAGTGAGCTCACAGCTGCACTGCCATCTGTGCAAGGGCTAAGAAGGTTGACAATCACCTGACTCCCACATCAGGTTCCTTTGGTTTTGACAAATGAAAATTCCATGGAATAAAACACAGAATTTCCCATGAAGCTTGATGTTATGAGATTTAACTAGACTTTACAATAAAGACACATGATGATTGGAAGTTGACACACATACACAAAAATTTATAATTGTTCCTCTTTCCTATATTATAAATAAGCAAGGTAAGTGCTTTACAGAGATTCTGAATTGTTTCTGTGTTTTCCGTTTTGAGTAGTCATGTTTCAATAATATGGAGATGTAACCGAAACTTTGAACTAGGAACAAATCTTTTAGGAATGCTGGTGGGACCAGCAGAAGCTGTGACAGCAGGACACCTGGCCCTATCCCCTCCGGCCTTCAGATAGATCTCCAGCTGCGTTTCGCCCTGTGGGCTGCAATAAGCAACTACTTTTACACATGTGTTTGGAATTCACAGTGCTGATTGTATCTTCAGAAGCCTTAAGGCAGGGGTGACCGAACACGCGGCTAGAGCCGCATGCGGCTCCCGGCCAAAATGAATTTCGGCTCTTTGCCTCTTATCATTATTTTGTATACTGTGGCTCTTTGCCAAGTTTGGATTTTGTTATGCTGCTTCTGAGGAGGGACCTCTGAGGAG
>CAUYPK010143384.1:0-17765 GCA_963574355.1 Loris lydekkerianus
GCAACGACTCAGCAAGGCCTGGCCTGAAACTGCCTCTACCTAGATACAGCCAATGTGGTACCATGCCACTGGCCCGACCCTGTCACTCACCTCTTCCCCCACCTTCTTTCCCTGCCCCTTCTCCACAATAAAAAAAAAAAAAAAAAAAAAAAAAAATAGGTAAATAGCATTTGCCATATACTAGTTATCAGTTTAAGTGCTGGGGATACAGCGCTGAACATGACAAAGTTCCTACTTTCAAGCAGTTTAAATTCTAGTTAGAGGAGATAGACATTAAACAAATAAAAAAGAAAATACATATTCTGTCAGACAATGATAAATGCTATAGAGAAAACTCAGACAATTTAAGGGGAAGAGAATAAAAAACAGGTGTGTATGTGAGTGTATGTACACTGTTTCATACAGGTAGGTCCAGGAAGCCTCATAATCAGACGATATTGGACAGACACCTGAGGGAGGTGAGTGTGGGAGCCATCTGGACACTGGAGGGAAGTTTTGACTAGGCCACTGCCTCTGTGTGGGCCCTTCTAGCATGGGAGGTGATGAGATCTGGAAGCTTAACTGGGCCTCTCCTCTTGGGAAACCACAAGTTGACTAACATGGGTGCAAAAGAGCAAGCAAAGAAAAGTGGAAAGAGTAGAAATCAGAGAGAAAGGTACTGCAGTCAGCAGGGTTGGCAGGAAGGGGCAGATCAGCTATAGCCTGAATTAGGCAGGTTTCTCTGGAGAAACAGAATCAATAGGGGATATAGCTTGAAATCCTGAGCTCAGGCAATCCACTGCCTTGGCCTCCCATAGTGCTAGGATTACAGGTTGAGCCACTGCACCTGGCATGTTTTTCTTAATAACATTTTTTCTCTTTATTCTAGTAAGAATACAGTATATAATGCATATAACATACAAAACGTGTTTTCAATGGTTTATGTTATCGGTAAGTCTTCTCGCCAACAGGAGGCTATTAGTAGTTACGTTTGGGGGGAGTCAAAAGTTACATGCAGATTTTTGACTGAACAAGGGTTGGTGCCCTGAAACTCCACATTGCTCATGAGTTGACTCTTTGTGTATGCATGTAGATAGGTAGGTAACGAGATAGTATATGGAATTGGCTCATGTGACTATGAAGGCTGAAGAGTCCCAACATCTACCACCATCAAGTGAGAGACTGAGGAGAGCAGACTGTGGGGTCTCATGTGAGTCTGCAGGCCTGAGACCTAGGAGAGCCGATGGTGTAAGTTCTATTCCGAAAGTGACAGGCTTGAGGCCCCCAAAGAGCCAACATTTTAATTTGAGTGTCAATGAAGGAAAAGACTGAAGTCCCAGCTCATGCAGGTGGGCAGGAAGAGTTCCCTCTTCTGCAGCCTCTTTGTCCTATTCAGGACTAAGGTGGGCTGGGAGAGGCCCGCTCACGTTATGGAGGCCCATCTGCTTCACTCAGTCCATAATTCAAATGCTAACATCATTCACAAACACCCTTATAGACACATCAAGAGTAATGTTTGACCAAATGTTTGGCCATCCCATGACCCAGTCACATGAACACATAAAATTAACCATTGCAGAAGGCCATAGTTAGTAATCCTGGCTTTCACTTGGAGAGAGATGGGGAGATAATGGAGAGTTTTGAAGAGGGGAGACATGAGCTGACTCCAGTTCTAAGAGGGTCCCTAGCTTCTGTGTTCAGAGTAGACTGCAGGTGGTGAAGAGAGGGGGAGGGCAGCAGTGGAGGCACAGAGACAAGTTAGGAAGCAGCTGAATAAACTGAGAAATATGGGTGGCTTGGGCTAGAACACTACTGGTGTAGATGGTCACAAAAGTCCTGATTCTAGATACATTTTTAAGGCAGAGCCTCTGGGATCACACAGGACTTTGTCTATCATTTTGTGATGGTACCTCTCAGTTTGGACTGCAATTGTTTACTTGTTTCCAGCACTGATTGCTACTTTATTAGTCTTTGTAATAATAGCTGTATAGTATTAATGGCTAGCGTCTATCAGGTAATATTCTGTGCTGGGAACTGAGTTTGGTGCTTCATATATATTATTTCATTTGATTGTCATATCAACCATATCAACATATTATTAATCAAATTTTATGTAGGGTGTTCATAAAGTCTGGAAATATGGATACTATTATTTTATTTTATCTTTTCCAGATTGAAGATGTGCTTGATAATACATTGTGCATTTGCCTTTGTTTCCAGGCTTATGGACACCCTGGAGATTGAGAAACTTGGCTATGGCCTCACACCAGTGGTTGCTCACTGCTGTATTTAGTACCTAGCAGGTACTGAGCCAGTGGCGTTCATTTCTTCATAGGTATCTGTGGTGTCTACCTTGTGTTGGACCTGTGGGGACAGGGGAGACAGCACTGAGGAGACAGTTAAGGCTGCTTCCTGCATGAAGCACATGGAATGTCACAGTTAGTAGGGCCAGGGTAGTTGAGAATCTTGAATGTCCAGATGAGGAGCTTTATTTAGACAAGAGGCAATGCCCCTGGGTAGGTAAGGCCAGGAGAGCTCCGGGAAGCAGGTGACACAGGACAGGGCATCTCAGCTTATCTCCTGTTTCTCTCCTCCCATTCTCTTATAGCGCAATCACAGAAAGGTACTGGCCGAACTGAAAATCCTACTCCTTGTACTTGGTGCTTGGCCAAGAGGACACCTCCTCAGTGGAGCTTAAGAGCAAGTGGCCGAGCAGCAAGAGATGTGGCTCTTGGAGCTGGGACAATATGCTGACTCTGCCACTGCCGCTTACAGGAGAGACTGGTTGACAAGCAGCTGTGGTTTGCAGATGAGCAGATGGCCAGGACTGGTGTGGCCCAGATTTACCTGAGTGCCCTTAACGAGCCAGCAGCTGCTGCCACTGTTGCCTCACTGTCCCTGTCTCATTCCCCAAGCCTGGTCCTGCCATCTCCATGACAATCTGCTCTGCTGACAGAGCAGCGTTCATCTCTCCAGCTGTGGGGTGTGGATGGGGCCGGAAGCAGCCACCCCTTTCTGATAAGGTCACCTGATGGCACAGCGGCTCAGCAAGGTGACGGGCAACACAAGGAGCTCCTCAAGTCGTTAGTTTTACTTGGAATGTGGTAATGGCTCTATAATAAGCCATAAAAAACAGTTTTCATGCAGCAAATTTAATTTTAAAGTAAGGTACAACTGGCTGGTGATATTACTATTTGGAGGAAGATCAGAGGTGTGAATTGCAGTGAAAGCTAGGATTAGAAAGACAAGGGTTCCAGGCCTGCTTCTGCCGGGAGCCAGATGACATCAGGCAAGTCACTCAACTGCGCTGAACTATAGGTTGTCATCGGTGAGATGAAGGAATCAGAGCAGACAGCAACCAGAACGAACCCACCATTATGTTGACTATGTGCCAGGTGCTGCTGGGGCTGTGCCAAGCGTTTCCCTGTATTAGATGCAGGAACATCAGCCGTCTCTGTTCCAGGCCCCTCCTTCCCATCCCCCACCCCCAATTTTAGAAGAACCCTTTTTTCTGCAATGAAATCTTTCATGGAACCCAAATTCAAAACACAGTTGCTTTGTTTGAAGCAGGAAGAGGGGACAGGACTTCCATCCATTCTAGCCATTCAGGCCCCGGCTTCTGCCCTGGAGTGTCATCCCCACTGTGGATTACAGTTGTCCACTCCCTCCTGCTGCTGTGAAATCATGCCACAAGCTTGATGGCTTCAAACAATACAGATGTCTTCTCTTACAGTTCTGGAAGCCAGAAAGATGCAATAGGATTCACTGGGCTATAAATTCCATGTCTGGTAGGTCTGGCTCCTTCTGGAGGCTCTAGGGCAGAGTCTGTTTTCTTGCATTTTCTAGCCTGTAAAGTCTGCCTGCATTGCCTGGCTCCTGACCCCTTCCTCACATCACTCCAACCTCTTGCTTTCATACTCACATCTCTCACCCCTCTTCTGTAGTCAAATTTCCCCCACTTCCTCTAATGAGGACACTTGTGGTTACACTGGACACACCCAGACATCCAGTATAATCCCCCATCTCAGGATCCTTAACTTCATCACATCTTGAAAGTGCCTTCTGCCATGTAAAGTCATAGCCACGGGTTCCGGGGATTAGGATGGGGAGATCTTTATTCAACTTGCCACGTGGAGTGTCCAGAGTCACCTCAGCTCTGTTAGTACTCCCACACACTCAGAATTGGGCATGGGGTTATACCAGTGATACATGCTTACGTAGTCATTGATTCTTTCCCAAGTTTATTTTCCCGATCTGCCCTCTATTTTGACTACCCCTCCACCATGGCAGCAGTGGTGTTCAGAGAACATACCCTGTTCTCTGAACTCGGTGAAGCATGCAGCTGGTTCTATGATGAGGACCCTGGTGCTCGTCTGTCAGCCCACACTAAGTGTAGCTTTGATCACTGCAGTGATGTCAATAACAATTATTTCCCCCTTTGTGATTAGCTTCGCTTGAGCTGGGTCTAAATAATATCAAAACAGCCAGTCAATTTAGTCAGTTTACTCAGTCTGTCAATTTAGTAGAAAATAAAAAATCAATTAAATTAGTGGTTTGAGTGAATTGACAGGTTGTGTCACAGATTCGATTGAGCCTGAAAACCTTGTATAGACAAGCTCCCGGGCTGAGTCCCTCCACCCGCATACAGTTCATTCTTCTAAAGGGCCACTGTATAGTCATGGTGATAAAAACGAAACCCTTCCTCTGAATTTTCAGGGATTGTCACTATTTCAAGCAATTTCTCATTGAGGATCGAACTTTAGTAATATTGTGCCAACATCCCAAGGGGGTCAGGCCAGCTGAAGAAACAGGGAAGCTAAATAAGAAATCTGAAGATTCACAACAGCAACAACAGAAACAGCAACGACAATGTGTGTCTCCTAAAATGTGCTCAGAACTGATTTAAGCACTCATGTGTATTAGCTAATTTAATCCTTTCAACAAATCTACAAGGTAGGAACTATTATTACTTAGCTTTGATGAGAAGTAATTTAAAGAAAAACCTGGAATTCGAATTTAGGCCTCTTAACCTACTTTCCCTATAGATCAGGAGTTCTCAAGCCTGGTTGCATATGAAATTTACTAGGGTAGTGTTTTTCAACCTTTTTAAAAATCTCATGGCACGCTTGATTCTATAGTTAAATTTCCATGGCACACTTAAATTATGTTTATAAAAAAAAAAAAAAAAAAAAAAGAGTGACGGGCGGTTCCTGTGGCTCAAAGGAGTAGGGCGCCGGCCCCATACGCCTGAGGTGGCATGTTCAAGCCTAGCCCTGGCCACTTTAAACTTTTTTCAAAAGTAATTTAATTCATGATCTTTGAAAATGTTTGTGGCACACCTAAGATCCTCTCATGGCACACTGGTTGAAAATACCTGCACTAGAGGGCCTGAAAATATGAAAGGTTGTACCCAGAAGGTTGTTCATTGCAGCTCTGATTGTAATAGTAAAAAACTGGAAATAAGCCTGAAAGAGCTACGGCCCACTTTCCTCATGGAGTAGTATGCCGCATAAAAGGGAGGGAGGAAGATCTCTAAAGGGCAAGAGGGAAGAATTTCCAGCAGCGAGTGAGGAGAGCAAAGTGTGTGGCATGCTTTTATTTAAGAAAGGAGGGGATAGTGTTTTTATATATCACACATGTGATACACAGATATATATTAATACAACATACATATGTAACACATGTATGTGTATATGTTTATA
The DNA here is from genome assembly GCA_963574355.1 of Loris lydekkerianus. Taxonomy (NCBI): domain Eukaryota; kingdom Metazoa; phylum Chordata; class Mammalia; order Primates; family Lorisidae; genus Loris; species Loris lydekkerianus. The sequence continues at coordinate 5,682 of CAUYPK010143384.1, forward strand.
TGTGTATACAGAGGGTACCTAAAAGTGTAAGAACATTTTAAGTTCTGTTATCTGCACATTACTTTCTGAAGTTGAACTGAAGGAAGCCTTCCTGGTCAAATGTACCTAGACATACTAAGCACATCCATTTTACCTGCAATTCATACACTTTTGGGGAATGATCAATTTTATTTCCAATAAGATCTCTTAAAATGTGCATACATTTTTTGGCACCCCCATATATGCATATACATGCATACTTACTTATATTTAAGGATAACTATAAAATTTTTTAAAACGAAGAGAATGGAAATTGAGTGGAGGGGGTGGGGATACAAAGCTGAACCCCTTGGACTACACCATTTTTACACTTGACTTTTTGACTTTGAAACCATGTAAATATTTTACATAATTATAAAAGCAAATTGAATAAAAAAGCAATTCCAATGTATGAAAGTAAAATGAAGCAAATGAATCTAATTATGTATCTAGTTGGCATAACAACACAAAGAGTAATTATTGCAAGTGACTTTAAAACACAGTAATTTATCACTTCTAGGCCTTTTGGCTAAAAGCAAGTACGGTAACTGTTCTTACCAGTTTAAAACATAATAATTTGAAATATATATCATTTAAAATATAATAATATATATATATTAGGATATATATCCCAAGGACAAAAACTGGAAGAAATTTAAACTGTTTTTAGTAATTATATTGTTGATAGTAGGTGATATTGGCATTTGGATGCTGTATGTGTAGCACAGAATGAAACAAATTAATAATTATAAATGCAAACTTGTTTTTCTTTTAATGGGAGGAAGGGGCTATACATGTAAGACCAATGAGTTAAATAAGAACTTTGCAGTCCAGAATCTAAATTGGAAGTAAGATATAAACTCCTATTTTCGTCTTAAAAAAAGAAATACTTTCTACACTGTCCCCTGACAAGTCCTGGAGATAGTCACCAACCCAGTAGCAACAAACTCCCTTAGAACCAAGACTGTGGTCTCTAAATACTGTATGACACAAAAACAAACCAGAGACTCTTAGAAAAATAAATGATTCTATGTTTGGGGCAGGAAAGTACACATAAGCTGGGATATCTTGTAATGCTGCAGAGTAAGGAAAGTGTTAACAATGACAGCAGAAGGATCATCTCAGAAGTACTCAGGAGACAAGACTGAGCAGGCCAAAGGCAGGATAATTTGATCAGCGTGAGAGCAATAAGAGCAGCGGATCAAAACATGCCAAATACTGTTATACTAATGACTTCTTACTCTAAAACAAGTACAAAACTTGAGGCACCTTTGGAAGGTGGTAGGGAACCAGCTCCTGATTTTCCTTTTTTTTTTTTTTGGAAACAAGAGTCTCACTTTGTTGCCCTCTGTAGAGTGCTGTAATGTCACAGCTCACAGCAACCTCAAACTCTTGGGCTTAAGTGATTCTCTTGCCTCAGCCTCCCCAATAGCTGGGACTATGGGCGCCTGCCACAAGGCCTGGCTATTTTTGTTGTGGTTTGGCTGGGCAGGGTTCGAACCCACCACCCTCTGTGTATGGGGCCGGTCCCCTACTCACTGAGCCACAGGTGCTACCCCCAACTCCTGATTTTCAAAACTGGTAAATAAAGTGATGGTATCAAGCATCTATTGTGTCTTTTCTATTTGGATCATATATTTGGTAACCACATAGCTGATAAAAGGAAATTTCTCTTTATAGCAGCTTTCTAGCTAACAAAAGAAAACGACTTCCGTAGATTTGGAAGATCATTGTTTTGAGAGCCCTAGTACATTAATGAATCTAAGCAATGATTATTAATAACCTCCAACATCACAAAACAGAGGCAACCAGACATCTAGTCCCTTTGATGTGAAGTAGTCTCATGAAATATAATAATTCAACATTTTTAGTTACATAAATTAACCCACTTATTGTAGGCTTGTGTTATCTGAAAAGGTAGAGCTAATACTGGTTTTTCCATTCCTCTAGTCTTATGATGGCAGACTTTACTGCAACAGCAGAAGTGGTATTGTGGGTCCAGACACCACCAGCTCCTGTTTTCATGCGGGAACCACAGTGCCAGATTCTCACAGCTTGTCTCTTTATCTTGGTTTTGCCACAGAAGGATCAAGTATACTTGGCTTGCTGGCTGATTTCAATTTCCTTCACTATTTTTGGGAGGGAGGCACCTAGTGGGTCCCATATTTACTGATGATCCCGACCTTCTTGGTGCATTAGCCATATCACTGAGAACCGGGCCCAGAGAAGAAGCCAGATTGAATTCTATTAGGTCACTGGACCTAACTACCAATCTGTAGCAAATACAAGGATGGATGAACATGTTAAAGTACATCAATGGAGATTCAATTGGAAAAACCCAGATTGCAAGAGACTCTACAGAATGTGCTAAAAAAAAATTATAGAAAAAAAAAAGCAGGAAGCTATAGATTAAAAGAAATTTAGGAGCCATATTGATGAATTGCAATACATGAGCCTTATTTGAAGGCTTATTTGAATATTGACTGAAACAAATGGTTAAAACTCTATCAGACAATAGGAGAAATTATATTTTGACAGATTATTCAAGGAATCATTATTATATGGGCACTACTATAATTTTTTAAATGATAATTGTATTGTGATCATGTTTTTGTTAAAAAAAAAAATAGTTCCTTATCTTTTAGCAGTATATTCTGAATCAAGAAAATCCCTGCTATCTGGTATTTTCTTCAAAGTAAATTGTCAATTGCAGGGAGAGGGAAGTGGGTGAAGAAAGAGGTTGAAACAAGATCAGTCCTGAGTTGTTAATTACTGAAACTGGATGAGGCATATGGAGGTTTATCATAGTGTTCTGTTTTATACATTCTTCATATAGAATTCTGTATACATTCTTTCTATGTAGAATATATTCTTAATATATTTCTATATAGAATATATTCTTAATATATTCTTAATATTCCTAATATTCTTAATATATTCTATATAGAAAGTTAAAAATATGTATACAGTGAAAGTCCTTATCAAATTGCCCATGATTGTGCTTGGGCTCAGTTTTGTCTTTGTTGCAGTTTTAATACTCACTAGGGTTATTTTAACGTACAACCCCAATTCCAGAAACCTCCTTTAATTTTCCTTAACAATCTTTTCCCCAGTGGGGTTTGGAATTCAGTCCTGTTGGACAGATGCTGTACGGGGGAATCCACACCTTCCCTTGTGATCGATTTCATCTTGAAACTTTCTCATTTATTGTTTCAGGGTTGCAGGTTCTATTTTTCTATCAGTTTTTCTAATTTTCCTGGTTGGTTTGAAACTTCAGGAAGTTAATAGCCATTTTGTATTTAACTTCATTTGCCCTTGAGGTCTGGGAAGACGCCTGCCAATGACAAGCTGACCTATTTTTAGGAACAGGGTGTGGTTCTGAAGACTTTGCTGTCTCCTTCCCTCAAAGAGGAAATGCCCATCTTCTTGGGTACCTGTGTGGAACTCAGTTCCATTCAGTTTGCAGGTGTAGATGTGTTGGTGAGAGGATGTGCACAAGTCTGTACCAGGACTTAGCAATCACTGTGGGGAAGAAAGCAGATGTGAGAACTTCCCTCACAGGAGGGAGGAGCCTCTTCTACCCACCTGCCTTGAGTTTTCTGTAAGATCAGGGAGGGCCGTGTGGCCGCTGTGGGATGGAAGGCAAGGACTGACTGCACTGGAGCTGTTGAACTCCCAGGAGGAATGTGGACCCAAGGGCAATACCCTAATCCCATGGACAAAATGCCAGATGATGGACGTTCCCCAGAGTGTGGTGAGATTGTTGGATCTGTCACCTTTCTCTAGTGACACTGGTGGGGTACAACCTGTGCGGTCACTCAGGGTCCTGTGCTTAGTTATGCTCTATTGTCATCATCTTGAAATTCTTCATACATTTTTAACAAGAAGTCCCATATTTTCATTTTACACTGGACCCTGCAAATTTTGTCCTGGTGGAGAGGGACAATTTTGAATGTGTTATTGTGGGAAGGGTCAAACCATCTCTTGATTTAGGCCCAAAGGATCTGATGTCGGCCTACATACTTTGAAGTAAAGAGAAAGGGGTGTTGTAAACAGCAAGAGCAAGGAAAGCCAGGAAGGGAGGCCGGAGGCCACAGTCAGGGAGACATTGGCCTGAGCATTTTAAATACTGGTGGAAGGACTTTCCCCCTCAACTCAGTCTCTCCTGAGCATATGCCAGCAAGGTGGGCAGGGCAGGAGAGATCAAGTGTCTTCAGTTTAGGAGATAAGTCTGCTTAGAGAGGTGCTAAACCCAGCTGAGCCAATTCTGTCTTAGCCATTTGACTCTGCTGGGAGAAGGAGAAAGTGTCAGGGGAAGGGGCAGTGAGATTTCAGGCCGTGAGCAGAGGAACACAGCTGGTCTGCATAGCAGATCCAGACCTAAACCCAGTCGAGCCAGCTCTGTCTTAGCCATTTGGGCTGCTGTAACAGAATATTATAATCGGGGTGGCTTAGAAACAACCAAAATTTATTTCTCACAGTTCTAGAGCCTTGGAAAGTCCAAGATCAAGGTACCAGCAGAGTTAGGGTCTGGTGAGGGCTGAGGGTCCACTTCCTGGTTCACAGACTGCTGTTTCTCACTGTCTCTTTGATGGCAGAAGGGGTAAGGAAGCTCTTTCATAAGGGCACTAGTCCCACTCATGGGAAACCTGCTCTCACGGTCTAATTATCTCCGAAAAGCCTACCTCCAAATACCATTGCATTAAAAACTAGGTTTCCATACATGAATTTTGGGGAAGATATAAACGTTCAGTCCCACTTTATAAGAGTTCCATTAAATAAGGCAACCTACCTCTTCATTGAATAATTCAACAGACATAAACACACATACATTCTTACATTTGTGTTCACACACATGCATGCACCTGCACATACACACAGATTTTCAGACATAGTTTTCATGGCAAACTAGACAGGTCTTTGTTCTCATGGTGTAGGACAAGGAGGCAGATGGCCAGGATTATGGTAGGCAGAGATCAGAATTCCAAAAGTGTCAGAACATGTGGGGAAGGGTGTTTAGTGGACCATTTAAAGTTCATTCATCAGCTGGGAGTGGTGGCTCATGCCTGTAATCCTAGTACCTTGGGAGGCCGAGGCAGGAGGATCCCTTGAGCTTAGGAGTTTGAAACCAGCCTAAGCAAGAGCGAGACTCTGTCTCTATCAAAAATAGAAATATATCTATATATACACACACACATATATTTCTTTCAGATTAATATGAGGGTACACTTAGGTGACAATGTTTGCATTTGTTAGGTAAAGTCCCTATTGTAGTTGTGTCCTGCACCCAGAAGGTGTGTGATGTACCCTTACGTTGTGCCCATAAAGTGGGAACACACTAATCCCCTTCTCTCCTCCCCTCTTTCCCTAACTTGAATTGAATTGAGTTTTTCTCTTTTGTGGGCATGTATTAGTTCATCTATTGGCTTCATATTAGCATTGAGTACATTGGGTACTTGCTTTTCCATTCTTGGGATAATTTACAAAGAAGAATGTGTTTTACTTCCAGGTTAATACAATCCATCTTCAAAAAAAAATATATATATTAGCTGGGCATTGTGGCACGAGCCTGCAGTCCCATCTACTCAGGAGGCTGAGGCAGGAGGATTACTTGAACCCAGGAGTTTGAGGTTGCTGTGAGCTAGGCTGATGCCATGGCACTCCAGCCTGGGCAACAGAGTGAGTGGGACTGTGTCTCAAAAAAAAAAAAAAACAAAAAAAAAAAACAGTTGAGTCATCCTCTGAAATTTTGACTCAACTTTGCAAACAAACAAATTGCTATTATTTCCTTCATTTCAAAACTTACTGGATAACATGATTTATTTAACAGAGACATAATTGAACATTATCATAATAGCCAAAATAACTCCTGAGAATCACTTTAAGAAGTGGTTCTCCAAGCCAATTCCCTGGTCCAGGAGCGTTGACATCATCTGGAACACTGGCAGCAACACAGAATTCACAGTCTGTTAGAAACGTGAATGTTCATGCCATGCTCAGACCTACTGGATCAGAAACTGTTGGGTCAGCCACCTGTTTTCTTGTAAAACACCTAATCTGGGTGATTCAAACGTAGTAAGATCAAGAACCACTGTGCCTTACACCTCTCCTGCACCTTGAGCCCTGTTGCATTATGAATGATTCTGAGGACCTGGCTGTCTACAAAGGAAAGGCTTTTACATCCACGGTCTCATTTGTTCTGATTGACACCTGGGTGGCCACACGGGCCTCTTAGTTACCTCCTCTTTGTTTCCAGCCTTTAAAATCTGCCTGGAGGAGTTTTCATCAAGTTACAATTCCACCTAGCAGAAGATCAAGGGGAGAAAGGGTGGATTGAGAAATGCAAGTGAGAGAGCTTTATAAGAAAACAGACAGGAGATGGAGCAAGGGTTTTGGTTGATTTTTGTCAACTACCGCAGACTCTTTCCTCTCTCTCTCTCTCATCTCCGTCCACCATCATCTCTCATCTGTCAATTATTTATCTATATCATCTCTCTAGCAGCTATCCATCATCTAGCTCTCTGCCTGTTTGTCTTTCTACTGTTTCATTGTCCTAGCATCTGTCCTTCTGTCCTGTCTGTCCATCTGCGTGCTTATCACTTTGTCTACATCTATGTCAATCTATGTCTTAAGTATCTGTCATCTTTGTATGTATTTTTAACTGGGGTGAAGGACAATGGGGAGTGAAGAGGAGGAAAAAGGGTGAGAAAGACTTACATACATTTTTATCCTCTGGGAGCTTCAGATTCTCCAAATATCAAAGAAGTAAGAGTGTGCGTGTAAAATTATCATTTCCTGAGATGATGGCCAGGGTGTGGGTGACTGCATTTGTTCTAACCCAGCTTCTGACCCACACAGAAGGCGGTCAGTTAGTGGGAAGGGTCCAAAAGGGGAGGCCTTGGGGCAACAGGCAGAGAGGGGGAGGCAGAGGGCAGGGAGGAGCAGCTGCGGGAGAGGGAAGGCTGTGGGCAGGGAAGGCTGAGGAAGGGGGAGCAGGTTCCAAGAAATGACAAAGCCTCGTGAAGGGGAAGCCAGAAGGTGGGAAAGCCTAGTGGCATTATAATAAGATGCTTGAGAAATAAAGGGGAAAAGCATCTTTTATGGCAGCTGTTAAAGAACCTAAACGAAAGCGTCTTTAAATGAATTGCACGTTTGTGTTTCAGGAACAGGGAAGTGCCAAGACTTGCTGAGGATGCTTCTCCCACAGCTTTCCCACCCGCTCCTGACCAAGTTGTGAAAATATATACCTGCTTCTCTCTCCAAGTCATTCTGCCAGCTAATTATCCGTAAAGATTCAAATCATGAACTGAAACTCCAAAGCTTTTTATGGGCTCTGGGGGAGTATTAAACAGGGAGATTGGAAGCAAAATTACAGTTCCCCCAATAGATTTTGGGGGGATTGATAAAAATCTGCTTTTAATTAAAAATATAAAGCAACCACAGCTCCTATGCATAAACAGACAGTTTTGGGGGCTGGGGCCTGTTGCAAAATGCCTACAGATGCCTACCGGGATTCCGGCCTCTGCTGCCTGGTTTGTGGGCCTGGGGAGGAGTGATTGATGGGCTGGCTGGGTTTTCAGCTGAGAGGCCTTGCTCATAGATACACGAAAACAGAGGCTGTAATGCAGCTTGCAAGATGGAGTAATGGGCTTGTCTCTGTCTAGGTAGGGAATTCCGCCAAGCCCTGTGTTTTAAGTAAAATGAGGCTTTTGTGGTTCTTGGCATGGGCCGGCCAGTGCAAGCTGACCTTGGCATCCCTGTGCTGGGCTTTCTGTAGCAGGCAGCTGTTGGATTGACGTGGGCTCAGAGGCTACACAAGGGGAAGGATCCTGGGCTCTGGGCATCCTGCATCCTGAAGCCTCTTCCTCTCTTGGTAAAGGCCTCACAATCTACTAGTTGCTTATGCTCAAAACCTAGGAATCAGCCTTGGATCCTCTTAAGTCCATCCAATCTTCTCTATTTATATTGCTATCACCCCAGGCCTGCCACCAACATCTCTTACCTGGACTTTATAAGACCTTCTTAATTAGTCTGTTAGTTCCCTTGCACAGTCTATTTTCCTACTATTTTTTTCTTTCTTTTTTTTTTTCATGAAGTCTTCAGCAGGCACAATTATAGCCCAGTGCTTCAGACATGGACTAGGAAACTAGATGGCCTAGGTTTGAGCTCCGGCTTTCCCCTCCTATAAGCTGTATGAGCTTGGCAAGATCCTTAACCTCTCTTTGCCTCAGTTTTCTCAGCTGCAAAATGGGGATAAAGGTACTAACTTTACGTGAATGCTTGAGAATTAAACTGATGTAAATAAGTACTTAAAATAAGACCTAGTATTTCGTATTGGCTTACTATACATGTATATCTTAGTATACATGTACATGTTGCTATAAATATAATGGTGAGCTACTATTATTATCCTCATCAATTTTCCCTTTTAGAAAATTCCAGACTTCTCTGCGTGGCCCCCAAGATCATGTATAATCTGGCTTCTACCTATATCTCCACCCCCCAATTCTTTTGCTCACTGTGCTCCAGCCACGCTGCCATCTCTGTTCCATGAACTTCTCAGCTCTTTCCTGCTTTAGGCCTTCCCTGGACTTTACAAGACCCTCTGTCTGGAGTGCCCCAGGACCTTTTTATGGCTAGTTTGGTTCTTTCTTCAGGTGTCTGTTCAAATGGAGTTTAAGTGTGTATCGTGAGCCACATTCTTTCAATTCTGTCCTAACAAGTGAGGGAGGGGAGGGTAACCAGCACTTGAGCAATGGAGATAGCTGTCGTCGTTACCTGAATCTGATATTTTTAGATCAGATGGGTACAAGTCCTTAGAGGCCTCTGATTGACTTTCCTGGGCTTGAGTAAAAAAAGAAGGAGATAGGCAGAGAGAGGCCCTGGGGCCTAATTCCATGTTTTAGTGTCCTATGGTCACTGTAACAAATTACCACAAACTTAGTGGCTTTAATAACACAAATGTTTCGTATGGATGTCAGAAGTCTAAAATCAGTCTCACTGAGCCAAAGCCAAGGGGTCAACAGGGCTGATTCCTTCAGGAAGTTCTGAGGGGAGACTCCAGCTTCTGATGGTAGCCGGCATCCCTGGGTTGGCAGCCCCTTCCTCGGTCTTCACAGCACATCACTCCAGCCTCTGCTTTTGTCATCACATCCCCTTCTTTGACTCTCCTGCCTCCCTCTCCTTAGGATCCTTGTGTTTACATTCTGCCCACTGGATATTCCAGAATGATCTCCCATCCTGAGAAGTTTAACTTACACACATCCACAACATCCCTGTTGTCATGTAAGGTAACACATTTGTGTGTTCTAGGGATTAGCCTATTGACATATTGGGGGGCATTATTCAGCCTATCATACCTGACTTGGAGTCAAGGCATACCTCACCATGTAACTGTGCTTACACTCCTTCCTAGCCTTATCTAGGAAGTTTACATCTCAGGGAGCCTCCAGGTTGGAGAGGAAATGAGGTTACCAGGGAGCCTCTTAACAAGGGACCTGTGTGAGGACCTGGCAGCCAGCCCAGAGTCTGTGCTCAGGAATGGGGGAGTCCCAGATGTTCACTGTGCCTCCCTCTGTGGAAGCCCTTCACTGGAAGGGCTTTATGTCCAGCCCACACTCTGCACTCTTCTCTGTGTGACCTTGATGGAGGCACGAGCCAAACAGTGTGCCTGCTCAGCTCTCTGCCGTGGAAGGATTCCCTGAAGAGTGCAGGAATGAGTGGCTATTTGCAATAGGGCAGACAGGGTAGAACTTACTGTGAGAGTGACATTTAAGTGAAGTCTAAAAGCAGTAAGGGAGAAAGCCAGGCTGCAACATGGGGAAAGGGCATTTAGACAGACCCAGTAGCCTGTGCAAAGGCCCTGTGGCAGGCTTGTGCGTGGAGTGCTTGAGGTCTGGCAAGAAGGCAACGTGTCTCAACTGGAGGGACTATGGATAGAGTGGTAAAAGGTGAGGTAACAAAAGTACAGGGGACCAAACCACATAAGACCTCATGGGGTGTCGCAGAATTTTGGATTTTATTCTCACTCTGATGGGGAGCTATTGAAGGGTTTTGAGCAAAAGAGTGATACCCTGCGACTTGTAGTGGTACCCTGCTTTGGCACTATGTTCAGAGCATCTTGATCAATTGACTAAGAGATAGAGCCTGTCTTTAGAATGTTTACAATCTAGTAATGAAGATAAGAATGGGGCATGTGTAACAATAATACAAGATAGGAAGTGGAAAATGCAATTAAAGATGCTCATAGTAATGAGGGTTCAAACTCCAAAAGAGAAGGGGGAGAATTCTTTTAGCTGGGGTGAGGGAGGGAAAAATCACAGTAGGTGTTGCAGAGGAAGCCAGCTTGTGAGAATGGCATACAGTTCAGTAACCAGCGCATACCTGATGTGTGTCAGATTGTGGTGTATGATGATCACCAAGGTGCTGGTTCGGGACACATTCCTGGATGCCCCCTTTGGAGGCTCTAACTTGGAAGGTTGTGTGTGTGTGTGTGTGTGTGTGTGTGTGTGTGTGTGTGAAGACACATGAAGTTTTTCTGACACAAGTCTGAGCTCACCCTCTGAGAAATGTGCTTTGCATTGAAGGAGGGAGAGCAGTGGGAAATAAGTATGTTTGGACAAATAGGAACCAACAAGTCTGAGCCACACATTGGGGATTTGGCTTACTATCTTGTAGGGATAGTTTGCATCCTCCCAAAATGTTGAAATCTTCACCCACAAAGTGATGGTATTAAGAGGTAAGGCCTTTGGGAGGTGTTAGGTCATGCTCGGTCCCTACCAAGAGGCCCCTGAGAGCTTCCTTACCCCTTCCAGCACATAAGGGCACTGTGAGAAAGTGCTGCCTGTGATCCAGGAACTCAGCTCTGGTCAGATGCTCATGCACCAGTGCCTTGACCTTGAACTTCCCAGCCTCCAGAGCCATGAGAAATAAATTTATATTTGTGTGAGCCCCTCAGCCCCTGGTATCCTTTTATGGCAGCCTGAGCAGACTAAGACAGGAGTACTGAGCAGCTTGGAGCTGGGAAAAGGCCTGACCTGAGTGATAATGCTCAGTGGGGAGGGGGTAGCACTTACACCGTGGCAGAGGTGTGAGAGACAAGAGGAAGAACGAGGGGACTGGAAGTGCCCTGTGCACTGGGACCCCCACCCACGTCGTTCACACAATGTAAATAACCGTTGGCCTTGCCGAGCCCATCTGGCTCAGGCTGTTGGCTGAAATCACAGTTCTTGGTGTTTTCTACTAACCACCCCTTGGGTATTCAGGTAGTTTAGTCCTTTGGTACATAGTAGGTGCTCACTAAATACTTCTGAAACAAATGAGCCCACAGGACCTGGCTTCTCATCGAACGTGGGGGCAAGAGAGAAAGAAGAGCGAGTAAGGGTGAGACCATAGATTACACTGAAGGCTAAAGTAGTGAGTGACAGCCCCAGGAAGCAGGACCTAAAGGAAAAGAGGCAAACTCACAAAGACCAGAGAACAAAGAGCAGCTTATAATTCCTTTACTAGGTTTATACCCAGAAGACCAAAAGTCACAATATAACAAAGACATCTGTACCAGAATGTTTATTGCAGCCCAATTCATAATTGCTCAGTCATTGAAGAAGCCCAAGTGCCCATCGACCCACGAATGGACTAGCAAATTATGGTACATGTACACCATGGAATGCTATGGAGCCTTAAAGAAAGATGGAGACTTTACCTCTTTCATGTTTACATGGATGGAGCTGGAATATATTCTTCTTAGCAAAGTATCTCAGGAATGGAAGAAAAAGTATCCAATATACTCAGCCCTACTATGAAGCTAAATTATAGATTTCACATGAAGGCTATAACCCAACTATAGCACAAGACTATGGGGAAAGGACCAAGGAATGGGAAGGGAGGGGGGAGGTTTTGGTGGAGGGAAGGTGATGGGTGGGGCCACACCTACGGTGCATCTTAGAATGGGTACAGGCGAAACTTACTAAAGGCAGAATACAAATGGCTACATACAATAACCAAGAAAATGCCATAAAGGCTATGTTAAACAGTTTGATGAGAATATTTCAGATTGTACCCCTTGAA
>CAUYPK010143385.1:0-38274 GCA_963574355.1 Loris lydekkerianus
TAATGAATATTGATACAAAAATATTCAATAAGATATTAGCAAACATAACTCAGCAATACATCAAAAAAATTATACACCAGGCGGTACCTGTGGCTCAAAGAAGTAGGGCACTGGCCCCATATGCCAGAGGTGGTGGGTTCAAACCCACCCCTGGCCAAAAACTGCAAAAAAAAAAAAAAATTATACACCATGATCAAGTTGGTTTTATTCCAGGGTTACAGTGTTGGTTCAACATATGCAAATCTATAAATATAATACATCACATCAATAAAATAAAAAACAAAAACCATATAATTCTCTCAATTGACGCAGAAAAAGCTTTTGATAATATCCAGCATCCTTTCATGATTAGAACACTTAAGAAAATAGGCATAGAAGAGACATTTCTTAATTGATAGAGGCCATCCACAGCAAACCCACAGCCAATATCATGTTGAATGGTGTAAAATTGAAAACATTTACACTCATATCAGTAACTAGGCAAGGATGCCCACTGTCTCCACTCCTATTCAACATAGTAATGAAAGTCTTAGCCATCACAATCAGGCAAGAGAAGTTGATAAAGGGTATCCAAATAGGGTCAGAGGAGATCAAACTCTCACTCTTCACTGATGATATGACCCTATACTTGGAAAATCCCAGGGACTCAACTTCAAAACTGTTAGAAGTGATCAAGGAATACAGCAGCATCTCAGGATACAAAATCAATACTTACAAGTCAGTAACTTTTATATATGCCAACAATAGTCAAGCTGAAAACATAGTCAAGGACTCTATTCCTTTTAAGACAATAGGGCCAAAGAAGATGAAATATTTGGGAATTGACCTAACAAAGGATGTGAAAGATCTCTATAAAGAGAACTATGAAATTCTGAAAAAAGAAATAGCTGAAGAAGATGTTAATAAATGGAAAAACATATTAATACTTATCGTCCTTTGATCTTTGACAAGCCGATCAAAAATATTCAGTTGGGGAAAGACTCCCTATTTAACAAATGGTGCTGGGTGAACTGGATGGCAACCTGTAGACCTGGACCTGGACCCCTATCTTTTACTATTAACAAAAGTTGATTCACACTGGACAAAAGATTTAAAATGAAGACATGAAACTATAAAATTACTAGAAGAGAGTGCAGGGAGAACACTTGAAGAAATTGGCCTGGGAGAAAATTTTATGAGGAGGACCTTGCAGGCAATTGAACAACACCAAAAATCCATTACTCATTACTGGGATATGATCAAACTAAAAAGGTTTTGCACAGCCAAAAGCACAGTAAGTAAAGCAAACAGACAACCTTCAGAATGGGAGAAGATTTTTGCAGGTTATGCTTCCGAGAAAGGTATGATAACTAGAATCTATAGAGAACTCAACTAATCAATAAGAAAAGAACAAATAACCCTATTACCATGTGGGCAAGAGACTTGAACAGAAACTTCTCTGATGAAGACAGGCGCATGGCCTACAAACACATGAAAAAATGTTCATCATCCTTAATCATCAGAGAAATACAAATCAAATCCATTGAGATAACTCCAGTAAGATTAGCCCACATCACAAAATCCCCAAACTACAGATGTTGGTGTAGATGTGCAGAGAAGGGAACACTTCTACACTGTTCGTGGGAACAAAGCTAACATGACCTTTTTGGAAAGAAGTTTGGAGAACACTCAAAGAACTAAAAGTAGATCTACTGTTCGATCCTGCAAGTCCTCTAATAGGTAGAGGATTCATAATTGTCAAGACATGGAAACAGCCCAAGTGCCCATCGACCCATGAATGGATTAACAAATTGTGGTATATGTATACCATGGAATACTAAACAGGCATAAAAAAGATGGAGACTTCACATCTTTTATGTTTACCTGGATGGGGCTGGAATGTATTCTTCTTAGTAAAGTATCTTAAGAATGGTAAAAAATGGGGCGGCACCTGTGGCTCAAAGGAGTAGGGTGCCTGCCCCATATCTTGGAGGTGGTGGGTTCAAGCCCAGCCCCAGGCAAAAAAAAAAAAAAAAAAAAGAATGGAAAAAAGTATCCAATGTACTCAATACAACTATGAAATCAATATATAATGACCTACACACTCATATGAATGGCAAAACATAACTACAGTCCAGAAAGTAGAAGGGAAGAGGAGAGAGAGGGGAGGGCAGGGAGGATATGGGAGGAGGGAGAGCATTTGGGGGGACCTCACCTAATGTGCATGATGCAATGGTACATTTTAAAACTATTAAGAAATGAGTATAATTTGTGATGGATGTGTTACTTAATTCAATGTAAGCATTTCAATTGTATATCAAAGCAGTACCCTGAAACCCATAAATGCATCAATGTACAATGTTATGATTTAATAAAAACTAATATTAAAAATAAATAAATAAATAAACACACACACAAAAAGAGTATTTAAGACTCGGTGTTTTGAGAATTCTTAAATATAACAATGAACCAATGTTAATAATATCTAATATGAATAGAAAAAAAAAAACAATTTGAGACGTATGAGCACGACTTCCACTGACTAAGGTTATTTTTGAATTGAAAGTATTCTGGGTGGTCTCCTTTGAGGCGAAGAGAAAGCGGAGGGTGGGAAGCATAGTGTAAGGTGGCATCTCCCTGGCGGATCATTTTTACAGCAGCTGTGTCCCCCAGCCTACTCTGCAGGACTTCTCTCCAGGTTTCTTAATGGAGGGAGGGTCACCAACCTAGCCAGCCAGGGGTACAGGTGGGACCTTGTGGCACTTTGTGGTGTATTCAGATGCAAAACTGATTAAAAACCACTGGGCTCTTGGGTCTCTCTTGCTTTTATCCTCACGCTTTTATTGATCAACTCCTGGCAAAAGTGTTGCAGAAATTCAATGGGAAAAGCTAGGGCACCTGGTTCAGCAGGGCTGAATGGGACTGGGGTGTAGATGTTGTTTCCTCTATATTTTCTACACCCACTGTAGGGGGTTGAACTGTAGCCCACCCCTCTCCCCTGCCAAAGATATGTCCGTATCTCAGAATCTGTGAATGCGGCCTCATTTGGAAAAGGGATCTTTGCAGATGTAATTAAGAATCATGCCACGAAAACATTCTGGGTGATCCAGGCAGCACTAACCTACTGACAAGTGTCCCTGTAAGGGACAGGAAAGGTGAAGACAGGGAAGAAGGCCATTTGGAGACAGAGGCAGAGATTTTAGTGATGTAACTGCAAGCCCAGGAATGCCTGAACTACCAGACCAGGAAGGGGCAGGGAAGGGATTCTCCCCCAGCATCTTCAGATGGAGCATAGATCTGGCGACACCTTGATTTTAGAATGTGGCATCCAAAACTGAGATAGATTTCTGGTGTTATGAGACAAGTGGTTTGTGGTACATTTTTAGAGCAGCCATGGGCAACTAACTCACACCCTTATGAAGCTCCAAATTACATTTGTGCTGGGTTTCCATGACATCCAGGTGACCACCTGGATAAAGTTTAGGAGGAAGGGCAGACAGTTCATTTCATGGTTGCCTTTTCTGGGTCACCATTTGTTGCCACCGCAGAGGTGACATCCAAGCTGTGGTTACCCCTTGCATAGAAAGACAGAGTAGCAGATTAGTCACAGGCAGCAAGTGACTGTGGTGGCATTTAAATTGTGCTGGGAAGCAAAGTCACCGACAGCTCTGACCAGCTCCCGTGGCACAAGCCTCAGCAAGTGCTGAATTTATACTGCTAAATGGTTTTCTTGGTTTCCTGTCTGTGTAAAAAAGACTGATCAGTGGAGATAGAAAAATAAGACAAGCCTTGTCCAAATTTAGCAGACAAACCCCAGACCAGCTTGAAACGGAGGAATATCCTTTAGCTTCTAAGGCTTCTCATGGGACTTTCATTCCTGCCCAAACTTTACTTGGTTTGTTCCTGGTGGATAATATGGAGATCATTTCCAACCTTCACTTTGTATTAATCAACCACTATATAATAAATAATTGAGACATGCTTGAGACTGGACTTTGGTAAAAAGAAAAGAGATAAAAATGGGCTTTAAAGGTAGACCAATTTTAACTGTAAGGCTTAGAATCACAGTGTTTTGAGAAAGAAAAAACCTTATACATCAGTGAATTAGGTCCTTCATTTTATTGATCACAGGGAAAGTGAACTGTCCAAGGTCACACAAGCCGGGAAAACTCCGAGTCCACCACATTCTCATCCAGTGGGCTTCCCACTGTCCTGGGCTGCCTGACGTGTGGGGTCCAGTTTCTACAACGACTTGCTCTTAAAAACCATCCCAACAAGAACAGACGGCACGTGGGCTGTTTCTGTACCAGCGCCCATGTTAGGAATGTTCAGGCCTTACCTCATCACAAATCCACGAGCAGGTTCTCGTTGCCCCCGTTCTACAGATAAAGAAACTGGGGCATAGTTCAATAATCTTCCAAGGCCCACGGCGGGTGCAGGGCGGAGCCCACCTGCAGACTCTGCTCTTGGTTCTGGAGCCGCAGTCCCACTACCATCTCTGCTTGTGGCAGTGTGAGCCTGCCCATGAGCCGTGCTTGGCGCGCTCCGTATTCTGTTCTTGGAGATGATCCCTCAGAGACTGCCCCCGAGAGTATCTTAGACAAACAAAAGATCCTTTCTACACTCCCTGACCGTTCTCTCTCGTTAACACGTGATACAAATGCGGGAAAATGGGATTTTTCAAAGCGCATTGAATAAAGGCTTTGAGGCAACCGTCCGTGCGTAGCCTGGGCCGCTAGGTGTCAGTGTGACGCTCCGCGAGGCAGCCATCCCCTCGGGTGCGGCGTCCTGCGCCCCGGAGACCAGCTCTGCAGCGCAGGGAAGCAGCCTGGACTCCCGCGGGGCTGGGGCGCGCGGGGTCGAATGTGGTCGTTAAACAAATGGATGGAAACGACAAGCAGGTGGGTTTGGACCTTTGAAATGATTTCACAAGGGAAACAATCCTTCCCAGCTTTGCCTTTGAAACAGACAGGTACTCCAGGTGCCTTGAACACACAACTCCATTTATAGTCACACTCGCCTTTAATGGAACATTTGGAGAGAGATGGTTTTATGAAAAGTAACAGCCTTATCCTGCTCTCTCTCACCTATCATTTGTTACTAATTTCTTGAAGCATTAAATTATTGGCAATCTGTGGCAGGAACAAAAAAACACAGCCAGGCCTTTGCCTGTGGGGTAATAAACCCATCTGTCTCTCTACACAGAATACACTGTATCCAGTGGCTAAATATTTCAAGTGGTCAATGTTCATAATCTATTATTACATATTAGTATGCAATAATAAGGGGGTATAACTTATTCTCACAACAATCCTATAAGGTCAGTATTGTCCTTATTCCCATTTTCTTTCTTTCTTTCTTTCTTTTTTTTTTTTTTATGAAAACTGAGACACAGAGAGGTTAAGTGGTTTCCCAAGGTCCCACAGCTAATAGAAGACAAAGTCACCAATTCTCTTTTAACTACTTGACTATAAATTTAGTTAAAAGAAGCGGGAAAAAAGATCTTGTAAATGGATTGTTTAGAATAAGCAGCAATGCATACAAGAGGGACAGAGGCTCTGACCAAAATGTGAATTTACTGGTTGTTCTGAAAGGCTGCCTTGGCTGATTTGCAGCTGTTAGTCATTATGTATTGGCTTTGCCAGGATTCCATCTGAGAAGGCAGAGTTACGCCAGCGTAGTCCCTATCCTGAGTCTGTGTAGAAATCTCACAGGAATCCCCCACCCCTAGCCCCTGCCAGATCTTCAGTTTTTGGGAGAAATTGAAAGTTGCTCTTCCTCATCAAAAGGATGGGTACATGTTTGTGAGGAGCAGGAATAAAATAAATCATCCGTGCCCAGCTCTGGTGGCAATAGGGCCATGTTTCTGGTTTTGTTGCAAGACATCATTTAATGCCAGTGACACTAGTTGCAAAAGGAATTCATGGGAGAAGCCCTACTCAGTTATGAAAGAGCGAGTGACAGATGCATTCTTGACCACATTTTTATGTGTTTATCACCCTTTGGGCTACACTGAGGCACCATTTTAGTGCCCGGTGTCTATCTCTTCTGCTATTTTCCAACAGAACATGCATTTCTTTGCGTTTTTCAGTTACTACTGTCTGTGCTGCCAGGATTTGGACGTGGTATCTTTTCCTGCTATCAAAATGTGCACATTTATTTGAAAGAAGAAACTTGAGCAGAGCTGTTACCTGACTCGTGCAGAATCAGGTGGGAAGACGTCCTCCTTCAGTGGATCTTCTGGGGGCTGGGGCCTGGGCTCCCCGCTCCTGACTGCTGCTTCAGCTCTGCATGCAGGATTCAAGGACCTTTCTGGTGCCTGGCAGGGGTTTGTCCAGGGGAACGGTTGAGTGAGCCGCCCCTCCCTCCCCACATCAGGCAAGAAAATTTTATTATGTCCTCAGGATATTGAGCAAGGACAAGAAAGAGGGGGAACTAAAAGTGCCTATTCAGCCTGGATATTTCTGCTGACATTCTCATCAAGCATGTGATATTTAATGGAGCCAAACCAAAATAAGCTTCCCCTGCCGGCTGCCCTGGCTATGCAAGGGGACGAAGTGGTAGGGCTTTGGGTCCCACAATCTGCCTACACTCCCAGGGCTGTCGCCCATCCACAGTGGGGGCCCAGGAAGTCTGCTCTAGGTTAGGAAGATCCATTGGAACATGTGCAGGATTTGGCATCTGACTTACCCGTGATTGAAAGGTGAAGGGGGTGCTTGACCATACTAAAGAAAGAGGGGTGGTACCCATGGTGGGAAGCTCCCAGGACCCACTTCTCTCTACTCTCCATTAGCTTTCCTTTAAACTCTGGAGAAAATGGAGTACTCAGAGGATAATCCATGTTAAGAGACTGCCACTGGCACGCCACGAGATTTTAACAAGGTTATTAACCTCCTTGTACCTTCCTTTTAATCATTCATAAACATTGAACAACTACCATATGGGCCAAGCCCTGTGCTGGGACTAGACAGGTAAACAAAGCTCTTCCTCTTAGGATCTTGTGGAAGTTGTGCCAAAGATGGCCATACCTTCCCTTCTTACACAGTAGCCACTGGCAAACTATAGCTCACATGCAAATCTGGCCAATGCCTGTTTTGTAAAGACCTCAAGCTAAGAATGGTTTTCAACTTTTTAAAGGATTTTTAAAAAATATAGAAGGAGAAGACAATAACAATGATGGCATCGCAGAGTCTACATAGGGCCTCCAATATTTACTATCACCCTTTGCAGAAAAACTTAGCCTATGCCTGTCCTATAGTGGAGGACCTCTGTTTTTTTAGTTGTTCCACAACTACATAGAATAAGACCTTTTCTAGTCCCTCTTGCCATTACATTTGGCCACATAACTAAGTTTTAGCCAAGGGGATCTGACCAGAAAGTGTTTTGTGTAATTTATTGGTGAAGCTCTTATGGGCCTGAGACATTTAGGCCCATTGATGACCAGGGCAATATTCTAGGCATGACAGAGGCAGAAGATAGGCAGAGCCTGACCCCGATACAGGGGTTGACCCTATCACCATTGGATTTTGCTGAATGAACATGTGGGTAAAAAAGGGAGGAGGAAGAAAAAACTTTTTTTTTTTTTCTTGCAGTTTTTTGGGCTGGGTTTGAATCCTCCACCTCCAGCATATGGGGCCAGTGCCCTACTCCATTGAGCCACAGGTGCTGCCCCAGAAGAAAAAACATTTTAACTTTTAAAAATCAGTCTTATGTTGAGTCTCTTTTGCTGCAGCCAAACTTGTGACCTCTATAGGGTCAGATAATGTGCAAATAACCATGACATACTGTGGTGAGAATTAAGCTCAAGGTACAAACAAAGAGCTATGGAACTACCCAGGAAGAAGGGCATTCCTGCTGCACACAGGCAGAAGAGTTGAGGAACGTGACTTAACATGGGACATTTGATCTTGGGCCCTGAAGAAATCCCAGCTGGTGTTTCTTTCTTCTCCTCTCTACCAACCTGCCCTGGATGTCCCAGACTGACAACGTCCCCACCCCCAAACAATCCACCCAAACCAGGAACATTCCTGCCTTCATGGAGTACACCTCTTCCTCTTCTTTGTCACTGGTTAACTCCTGTTTATGCTACAAAGCCCAGCAGGGATGTCACCTCCTTCTGTATTCTGTCCCATAAGTCTGGGACAGGCATTCTTCCTCTGGCCTATTGTATTATCTTTCAATGGTTGGGGACACGTCTGTCTTTTCCACTAGATTGTGAGCTCCTTAAGGATGAGTGGGGACTGGGAATTATTTGTCTCTGATTCCTGGATTCTACAGCAATGCTGGCATACAGAAAGCACTTTATAAACATTGTTGAACAAATTAATTTGTGAGAGGCCAAGGGTAGCTTCCTGGTTTGTGGGGCTGTTATTTCTTTAAACCCATTTAGAAATGAGAAAGGGAGCCCAGCTCCTAAGTGCTAAGGTTATATACATTTTTAAAAAGTTTACTTTCCGAAGTGGTTGAGAAGAAAGGCACACATTTAGAATTTTTTAATTTAAAAAATTGAATGTTTTGTTTAATATGAGAGGTAGGTATGTTTACTGATCATGTCTGAAAATGTTTGAAGATTTTAATAAAAATAACTAAAGTGCTTTGAGGTAAGTTTGGTAACATGTTGGTATGTTTCTGAAATAAATGGAAATGTAAAACTTGCTCAAATCTGTCTTATTTTGAGCTTATTTTCTTATTACATAATAAACACTCATTTTTTTGCTATTTTAATAAAATATTTACTTGTAAAGGAAAATATGTGTGATGATGTATTATTACTTGACAGGAACAACATGAAGACGGTGATGGTTACGTTTGGTTATCCGCTGTCATTCTCTGGCATGTGGCTAATAGTCAATAAAAGCTAAAGCAAAATTATTGCCTTCAGAGTAAACCTGTTTTTACTATTTTCTCTGGGTCTATGCAACCAATCTTCTGCACCAGCCAATTAATGTAATACTTTTGAGGCACCACCTAGCCCTAGTATTCTCCTCCCTACATTTAGAGGAAAGAATACAAAATTGAGGGGCATATTTTTCTTCACATATAATCTTTCTTGAGATGGTGCTAACAGAAGGTGAAGTTGGAAGGAATTACTTGCCTTATGTTCCTAAAGGAAACTAACAATGTCATATTGGGTTATTATTTGAATATGAAGTTTTCATTACATTTGTGGCTATTCGCTAAAGGCTTTCATAAACTTTAGGGAAACCTTAGCAATAAAATAAAATCATTCAAAGGTTTCTTAAATAAGATATCAGGCCTTACGTCTGCCACAGAATCATAGCTAACACCTCTGTACTTCTGGACATTTTATTAAATGTTTAGAGCTTTCCCTCCCCCCATGCAAGAGTAATTCTAAGCAATTAATGAATGTCTCAATGAATAGCTCATTCTTTGTGGGCATGAAAACCAGTTTTTTACTCCCCTATCCTGTATGGCTTTATTGTGCAATACAAAGAAATAAAAAACACAGAAGAGAATTAGCTGGCGGGGGTGGGAGGGTGGAGTGTGGCGGAGAAGGGGAAATGCAGCTCACATTCCACACATGACTCGCATGACTCCCAGCATCAAATACCTATTTGAGATATCAGAATTTCTGTCTTTATAAAGAAGAATTTCTGGCCAAATTCTTCCACTAACCCTGTCTCATCCCACCCTCCCCTCCACCTCAAGTTGAGAAACCCTACCCTATCCCATCGGCTCCGTGTGATGCCAGCTTTGGGGTGTCACCCTGTTCATGGCTGTCACTTGTCAATATGCTTGCTTCTCTGTCCTCTATATTCAATATTGGACTTATTATTGTTCTATCATTCTAGTAATGGTAACAATTCTCCATAATTTGTAAAAAAGTAATAAATTTAATATTTCAGTTCTCAAAAAAGTAAATAACACAAAGCCAACAGGCAATCCAGACACCTTTCAAGGAGCTGTGACCTGGTGCTGGTGGCCAAGCTATGCCATTTAAAGCCTCCAATAACTTAAGACAGAGAACAAATCATGAATGTGTCTGAAAGTGAAAGGGGTTGGCCTGGAGTCAGGCTTTCCCACAGTCCTTTACTACAGCAGATGGGGGAGGGCTGCCACCTTCTGTCTGCCCAGTGAGGGAGTGGCTTCCCAGGCTCTGCCAGAGCAGCAGAAGCTCCGATGAATCTGCGCCCTTCTGGCAGCTCCTGCATTTGGGAGCCTTGCTGACACATGTTTGGTTGTTAAGACCTCTGTCTTTAAGCCAGTCACAGCCTGATCACAGCTCATCAAAGGTGTGTATTCCTCTAGTCAGCTCATTGCTGTCAGAAACCTTCCAGCCCTCAGACACCTTGATAATTAGGATGAGAATGGATTGTATAGGGGAGAAGAAAAGAAATGAATTCTGTTTATTTTCTTTGACTTTAACGGCTATTTCCCTTTCCTCATCTCAAAACTCATGCACATACATATCAGAGAAACATTAAAACCGGCTAAGTACAGGTCTGATTCCTATTTAATGCATGAGAAATGGTGACTTTTCTCTACTTTCCTCTACATTACCCCCTTCTGACCTCAACTGTCTTCCTCTAACCTTTTCCTTCTCCCGTTTCTCAGGAAAGTAGGAAAACATCTGATTTGAACCAGAGTTCTTTTTTCTACTTCTGAGCTATAATATTCTTGAAATGTTTTCACATTAGGAAAAGTTGGAAGAGACTTGAATAACTTCCAGAAGGTTTTGCTACATAGGTTTTCATTAATAGATAAAATCTTATGAAAGATGTCAGCAATCTTTAGTAAGTAAAGGTATAAGAACTGTGCCCACTTCCTACCTTCTCTTCCTTGAGTCTCTCTGTTCCTGATTGATCTTTGGTTTCCTTACATAAGGGCCTAAAGCTCTGGAACCAGCCTAACATAACACTCTCCTTCTGACACAGGCGGGACCAGTGGGAACTAGGGAATAGAAAGCTTGGGGAAGCCACTTAAGCTGTGTCTACTATTAATACACGTATAAAGCCTAGTGTATCTAAGATCAGTGACCAGTCAGCAGCAAAGATTGACTTTTAACTGCAGTGATAACATGATATCCATCTTTGGGGATTTGTGGTCCTGGTCACACTAAACTTGGTTGGTAAATAAAGAAATAACTTCAAAAGAAACCCAGTGAAATCCTGATAGACACTGTCTTTGGGAAGAAACATAGGAAAACAGAGCTGAGGAAGGATGATGACTGAGTTTCAACTTTACATACATCATTTATTCTTTTTACCTTAGAAAAGGACCTCAAGCAAAACTGATAAAATCTTTGCCAATTCTTGGTGCTGCATACATTGTGGTTTGTTATGCATTATGTTTTTTCTATTTTTAAAATTTCTCAAAACAAACAACCCGACCCAACCAAAATGTCTCTACCTTCCTTGGGACAAAGATTTCCACAGATATTCAATACCATGGATGAGCTAACTTTGGAAAAGTTGTCATCTGCAGTAACGTCTCTTTTCAGAACTGAAGGAAATGAAACTAGTATCATAAGACTCTAGTTTTCCTAAATACTGAGAATCATAATTTGACTTTTAAATCACTAGAGTCAACATTTTTTGCTATAATATTTCCCCTTAAATTCCCCAACAGTTTAAGAAAGAGGCTAGTAAGGGAATTCATGAGATATTTCTTATGTACAATTTCCCTTCTCTTTTTTCTGACTCTGGAAGCTAATAAAGTGAGATCTCTCACTTATGATGCAATCTTCCCTATTTCTTGGTTCTGGAAGCTAATAAAATTTAAAAAATCAATTATAGTACCACAATTGATGGCCCTTTGGGGATTTTTACTAAACATAGCTTTCTCTCACTATCAAATTAGGATAGTTCTTTTGACCATGGTAATTCTCAGCAATGCATGAAAAAACAGATAGTAAATGAGTTTTGTCCTATGGTGGTAGAATTCTCAGTGTGAGGGGTGTGGCTGTGACAAAGGACTGGGGTCAGAACTGACTGGATTTCATTTGTTACTGGCCAGAATGGGACTGTGGCTAACATCCTTCTGTTAGCATTCGGGATCTAAGAAATGGTGAACTGAGTCTTTTAGAAGACCACAGCTAATACTTTCTTTCTAAAAGATGGATGTAAAACACAGCGGGACTCAGCCTTGTTGGCACGGGACTGGTGTACATCAGCCCCCAGTGGAGAAATGCAGGCAACCACCTGCCTGCACGTAATCCTAAATTAATTCATTCTGCAGGCTCCATCTCTACAGTGTGAAGAGACTGGTGATAAGAACAGAAAACTGTAGACGAAATCACCCATCGCCCAGACTTAAATGAAAGGACAGCAGGAATCAATTTCTGGCCTGAGCTGTGGCAGTTTGCCACCAATCTAAGCAGCATTAGTTAGAACTCTAAACTACTTTAGTTCTAACCAAGAGGACTGAGCTGAGGGTACATCTTTTGATAATTTCTTCCAATACTTATGCTTGCCTTAATTTAGGAATATTGATTAGACCTGCTGTATGAATTAATAATTATAGCTCCCTTTTAGTGTGGGATTCACATATTTGAGAAAGGTACATGGAATTTATGTATTATCTAATTTAATTCTCATACTATCACAAAGGAGATTATTTTGCTCACTTTACAGATTTAAAAAAGGGCACTGAGTTTTAGAGAGGTAAAGAGAGTGCCTTAAACGGCAGAAGAGGTCCTCAGACTTAAGTCTGCCTCATGGCCCAGATCTGCCTTGTTACAGCAGTGACTCTCAAACCTGACTTCACAATAAATAATTTAGGGTACTTTTTTATTTTGTTAACCTCAGGTTAATGTGAGGGTACAAACAACTAGGCCATAATGTTTATATTTGTTAGGTAGAATGCTTCTTGTAGTTATGTCTCACACCCAGGAGGTGTGCCATGTACCCTTACATTGTGGCCATTAAGTGAGAGCACACCAAGCCCCTCCCACCTCCCATTCTACCCTTTATCACTCCCCCCTCCCAATTTGAACTTAATTTTTCTCTTATATGGGTGGGTATTAGATCATCTACTTGCTTCATATTAGTATTAAGTATACTGGATACTTGCTCCTCCATTCTTGTGATACTTTACTAAGAAGAATGTGTTCTGACTCCATCCAGATACAAAAGAGGTAAAGTCTTCATCTTTTTATGGCTGAATAGTACTCCATGGTATGTATATGTATGTATGTATGTATATATATATGTATATATATACCACAGTTTGTCCATCCATTCCTAGGTTGGTGGGCATATGGGCTGTTTCCACATTTTGGTGATTATAAATTGAGCTGTGATAAACAATCTAGTGTAAACATCCTTATGATAAAATGATTTTTTCTTTTTCTGGGTAGATGCCTAGTAATGGGATTGTGGGATCACATGGGAGGTCTAATTTAAGTTGTTTCAGGATTCTCCATACTTCTTGCCAAAGAAGGTGTATTAGTTTGCAATTCCATCAACAGTGTAAAAGTGTTCTCTTCTCTCCACAACCATACCAGCAGCTGCAGCTTTGGGATTTTGTGATGTGGGATGTTCTTACTGGGGTTAGGTAATATCTCGGGGTGGTTTTGATTTATATTTCTCTGATGATCCAGGACGATGACCATTTTTTCATATGTTTGTTAGCCATTCATCTGTCTTAATCAGAGGTTCTGTTCATGTCTCTTGCCCACTGATAGATGGGTTTGCCTGCTCTTTTTTTGTTGATTAATTTGAGTTCTCTATAGATTCTAGTTATCAAGCCTTCGTGAGGTTGGTAACGTGCAAATATCTTTTCCCATTCTGAAAGCTGTCTGTTTGCTTTAGTTGTTGTGTAATCTAGGATACCTTTTACAAATGCTGATGGCTGGGCCCATGTGGTTCAATTAAATTACAGTATTTGGGTGGGATGTTTGGGAATCTGTATTCTTTAGAGCTTCCAGATGATTCTAATGGACAATCAGGATCAAATATCTCTGAACTGCTTTATACTACTTTCAACATAACCAAACGCATTCTATAGTTAGGAGGGCAAAAATAATAACCACCTCCAAAAGGTGTCTACCTCTGAATCCCAGAAGCTGTGAATATATATATGTGTGTGTGTGTATGTGTGTGTGTGTGTGTGTGTGTGTATGTGTATATATATGTGTGTGTGTGTGTGTGTGTGTGTGTGGGTGTTATATATATATAACCTTATATGGCAAAGGGGAATTGGCAAGAGAGCGATTAAGCTAAGGATGGGGAGATTATCCTGGATTATCCTGGTGGGCTCAATGTAACCATAAGGATTCTTATACATGAAAGCAGAAGAGGGCCAGTGTCAGAGTGATGCAGCTGGAGAAAGATCTGACCAGTGATTGTGAGTTTTAAAGACGGAAGGGGCCATGAGCCTAGGAATGCAGGTGGCCTCTGCAAGCTGGAAGAGGCAAGGAAGTGGATTCTTCTGTCGGAGCCTCCGGAAAAAACACAGCCCTTCCTGTCCTTTGATTTTTGGCTCAGTAAGACCTATTTCAGACTTCTGACTGCCAGAACTATAATATAGTGAATTTGTGTTGTGTTAAGCCACTACATTTGTGCATTAGTGGTCATTTGTTATAGGAGGTATATATGTAGTAGAAGCAGGGATGGCATGTCAGAAACTCGTATTCACTCACTCCAACCCCTGATGCACCTCCTTGAAATTCCAAGACTCTACAGAGAATTTTGGAATTATTGGGTGACATGCAGTATTGGCAGAGCAAATGGAACAACAGATTGTCCTAGGTTAACCATAATAAAATTGAAGCATGATCTTATACAAATATTTTTTCCATTTTAAAAGGAAAATATGCTCAAGTTTTACATCATGATATTGCTTGATATTGAGTAGAACAAGGAGGAAGATAAAGGTAATGAGGCAGAAGAGCCATGAATCAGGAGGTTCTTAATGGAATAGAAAAAAGCACTCAGTTCAGTGACAAAGGGCTTCAGCCACAAGCCCCAGATGCTTCTGGTCTTGAATTTCTGCATTACTTTGGGCATTTCCCTTCACTATTTGAAACTCAAATTTATAAATTACATTAAATAATATATTCAAAATCATCCAACACAGTGCTTGGCTCATGGCAGATATGAAATAAATGGTTGATCTTTTGTCCATGAATTGACTTATTGAGTCCCTTTTGGATTATCAAGCTTTTTGTTAGGTGCTATGCTCAAAGTTCAATAAGACACAATCTCCTGCTCTCAAGCTCAAGGCTGTTTGGGAAAAAAATGATAGATTTCTGGAAAATTTATAGCACAATGATTGTTACAGGGCAGTATATTTCAAGCATCAAATAAATGGTCCAGTCATGAGAAATTATTATACATTGGCATGATCTCAAAATGGTACTTAAAGAATGGGTAGGATTTGGTGCGATGAGAGGCCAGGAGAACAGTGTACAACAGGGGAAAAAGTGCAAATAAGGAGGTCAGAGGCTAAATACTCAAAATTCTTCTTTTATGGCTGGGAGGGGAATGGAGATATAGAGAACCATTTCTCCTTCATGGAGGAACAGAACTGAGACAGAGAAGTCTAAACTCCCACAGAGTCAGCAATTCCCAGCTGCACCCTGTCCGGCTGGGCTTCATGCTATGCCCACAGTGCCACCACATGTTAGCCTTGTGTGTGAGGCCCTTGAAGGGTTTCTTGGTAAGATAGATTTTTACACAGTGATGGGACTTGGAAAGTGACTATAAGCATGTTCAAGAGGAGAGGCTGTAGGGACCCAGAGAACAGTACATCATCAGACTGTCTGGCCCGTCTCTGATCTCTTGAGAAATGAATCAGCATAGAACACTGAACAATGGTAAACTTTCTCTGAGTCAAAGATAACAGTGGCTGAAAGAGGGAGACAAAAGACACCTTTTGGAGACATATACGCACACATACACACACACTAATCTATGTCAGTAGTCAACTTTGATCAAAATAAACATTGTATTTTTGTGCAAAAAAGCTCAATTTCAGAGCAATTTAATATAAAATTTTATAGTATCATATGTTCATATTACCTAAAAATAGGTTGCACAAAGCCAAAGAAACTAGTAAGGTACCAGGAAGATGAGTCAGGGCTGACTTGGGCACTAGCCTACAGATTCTCTTTGCAGTAACCCATAGAGGACATGCAGCAGTTCTCAGTTAACCAGTGTGATGAAAATGTGTCAAACTGTTTATAAAACCAGTGTATGGTGCCCCATGATCGCATTAATGTGCACAGCTATGATTTAATATTAATAAAAAAATAAAAAAAAGAAATGGTGTTTATGCTGCCAACAGACCCAACCATGTTCTCAAATTAAAATTAAACCCTCATTTAAAACCATTTTAAGTGTGACATTCTAAAGCAAACATTTTATAGAACAAAACAGTGTGTATGCAACTGAAAGAGCTAGCAAATGTTTGGCTAAGCATATGGATGGTTTGCTTTAAGATAAGGAAGCGAGACTTAGATGTACCCTCCCAAAAGCTGTGGGTAATTGGTTGATTGAATAAAGAACCATTGTAAGCACCCTTAGCTGAGGCTTCTGGCCAGCTTAGAAACAGGGTTCTCTTTGCTTTTTCTCCTTTTTTTAGTTCATTATCATCCGAGAGACCTTTTATCTTATATTTGTACTCAGCACGTTCTAGAGCAGCAGTGGTTTTCAACCTTTCTAACGCCCCGACCTTTTAATACAGTTCTGCGGATCCTGACCCACAGGTTGAGAACTGCTGTTCTAGGGCAATGGTTCTTACCTCTTTGGTCTCACAACCACCTTGAATGCTTAAAAACAATCAGAGGACCCCAAAGAATTTTCCTTAAAGTGGGTAATAACTGAGAAAATTTACATTTATTAACTGATTTAAGACAGCAATAAAACATTATATATTAACATGAATAACATTTTTCTGAAAAAATATATTTTTCAAAAGCAAAACTTTAGTGAGAGGCATGGCATTGTTTTACATTTTTGCAAATGTCTTTAATGTCTGGTTTAATAGAAAACAGCTGTATCCTCATGTTTGCTCTGCATTTGATCTGCTGTGGCGCACTGTTCTGGTTGAAGTATATGAAGATATGGCCTCACACAGACATGTAGATTGAAAAGGGAAAAATATCTGAATAGACTTTTTGGATAGTGATGTTGTCTCTGGAAAATTCCACAGAACACTCACGAAGAAATGAAAATGAAAAAGACAAGTAACACGTTAAGGTAGTTCTGCCCTTGTGGAGTGCTGGAAAGGGACTTGGGTGTTTGTGGACTACACATTGAGAAATGTGGCTCTATCCTTGCTCTAACTTATATGGGACAGATGTATGTTCAAGAGATATGAGGTTGATTCTTCAGATAAATCAACATGAATTCCAAACATATGCTATCTAACAGCATGTTTCCTTTAAAATATTACTGATACTGGGCGGCGCCTGTGGCTCAAAGGAGTAGAGTGCCGGCCCCATATGCTGGCGGTGGTGGGTTCAAGCCCAGCCCTGGCCAAAACTGCAAAAAAAGAAAAAAAAATTGCTAACACTTGGGTGGCACCTGTAGCTCAGTGGGTAGGGCGCCAGCCACATACACCTAGGTTGGCGGGTTCGAACCCAGCCCCAGCCAGCTAAAACAGCAATGACAACTGCAACAACAACAACAACAACAACAACAACAACAATAAAAGCCAAGCATTGTGGTAGGCACCTGTAGTCCTAGGTACTTGGAAGGCTGAGGCAAGAGTATTGCTTAAGCCCAAGTGTTTGAGGTTGCTGTGAGCTGTGATGCCATGGCATTCTACCCAGGGTGACAGCATGACATTCTGTCTCAAAAAAATAAAAAAAAATTACTGATACTTATAAGGCTTTACTCCAAGCAGGGAGACACATTCGTGAATCTCAATTTATGGGTATATGTAGGTGTATATATACACACACATATAAGTGTTTATTGATTGTCTCCTAAAGTGTCAAACCCTTTTGATTATAAAACTGAATCAAATAATCTCATTGTGCCATGGTTCTCATAGCCCTTGAAATATGATGAGGCAATTACAAAACCATAGAGTTCATAAATATAAACTCAATAATCAATTAAGTTCCCTGAAAGAGCCCACCGTGCTTGTGGGGCAATGGAATTGCTTTCTGTTCACACTGTGTCTGGGAGTGGAGGCAACAAATGACAACCCTCAGCCAGCCTGAGATGAAGGGGAATTAGGAGCAACACGCAAGGAACAGTCAGCGCAGGATCTTAAAAATGTTTTTCTTGAGAGACGAACAAGGGTGACATTTTTACCCTTTGGGCTTAGAAAGGGGTCAGTGCACGTTTCAAAAATAAATAACTCTTGGCTGATCTGATGCAGATGTCGTCCACAGCTGTCCAAGCACGGGTAGAAGGGGGTGTCAATAATTTGCCACAGATTTACATTGAGCATTTTCAGGAATTAGCGGAATTCATGAAATGGAAACTTCTTGTTGATAGAACTCTTTGCTTCTCTTTTGCTCCTTAAATCTTTACTCCAACCCATATTACAATGCCAGATAACTTAAGCAGCCATATTGGGGATGCCACCTTAATTGTACAAACACCTGTCAAGCATTTTTGAGCATATATTCGGCCCCAGGTGTTGCACTGAGTGAATAAATGATGAATGAAACTCTAATGAATGATAACTATTAAACATGTATGGGAGCTTGTAACTATTACATCATACATCATCAGCTGCCATAGACGATATCAAACATCTTATATATTTATCAAAAAAAAAAAAACCAAAAACCAAAACTGTAAGCTTCTAGAGAAGCGCTATCCAACAGGATACTTTGCAATGATAGGAATGCTCTGTATCTGCATGGTCCAATGTGGTAGCTGCTAACCACATCCAGCTATTGAGCGCCTAAAATGTGACAAGGGCCATTGAGAAAATAAACTTTTTATTTTGTTTAATTTTAATTTGTTAAAATTTTAACAGCCACACATGGCTAGTGGCAACAGTACTGTACAGCACAGTTCTAGAGTCCCCGGATCATATGATAGTCTTTTGTTCTTCATACCCCTCAGATACTAGATCAATTCTAGGTGTGCTACAGGATTTTAAAAGATACTTTATTTTAAACATACATTGTCATTACATTTCAAGGCTGGGTTAGTGAGAAGATAAACACACTACTTTCTTTGCTCTGAAGGATAGATTTAAAAATAGTCACTAGAAAATGCAAGGGACTAGATCTGTTATTTTAAAAGACCAATATGTTTTGGAAAACCTGCTGGTTGTTAATAGACTAAAGAAGGCATTGAGGTTTTTTGACTTTATAATAACTTATGAATTGAAAAATGAAGCTGTTAAATAAGTCTGGTAAAAGAGTGAAAGCAAATGCAGAAAATAAAGACCATTAATTTAAGTTCAATTTCTTGGGGATAGTGTTCTATGGCACAAGTGGGCCAGGGGAACTCTAATTAATGCCCTGACAAAAATTTAGAAAGTGAGATGTTATATTCACAAAGAAATACCAATACCTGCGAATTTCAGGGGACATAGGTTTTATAGCTAAAAGTTCTTACCATAGTCAAACAGATGAAGACAAAAATGCAGACAGATACCTAATAATGGAAAGATCAGGGAATAATGCAGAACAACCAAAGGATTATCACATCATAGTCAATTATTAATTCCCTAATTAAAAGATTGAAAAGAAATGCTGCGAATTTCGAGGAAGCTAAGCTCACCTTGGACAAGGTCAGTAGAAAGAATGTGGGGGTTGAAGTTAGGCAAAGATGTGAAGTCTTAGCTTTCTACTACAGCTACTTAGTGTGTCCTCTTGTCAAGTTACTTGACTTGAGTTTCAACTTTATTATCTATAAAATGGGGATAAATTAGGTAATGCAAGGTTGCTGTCAAGATGGCCACAGGGTCTAACAAAATTACTCCAGTAGGTCTGAATATGAACTATGACTCTGGGATCTTCTGGAAGCATAGCCAATAGAAGACATGGGATGATGGTGGTGGTAGGCAGTGAATAAGTGAACTTAACCTGAATGAAAGTTGTTGGAGGAAATAGTAGGAAACAAGTTTAACAAGTAAGATGAGCCCACGAAATCTCTTTTTCTTGAAATTCTGACAAAAGAATTTGATTTTGACTGTCATAGATAATCAGAAACAATTGTAGGCTCCTCCCAAAAATAGTGGTTAGAGAGATAAACCAGTAGCACCTCAAAAGCTAACTTAAAAAGATAAACGCAAGGAAGGAAGTTAGGATGCTGTTATAATAATCCAAATATAAGATAAAGGCCTTGATCAAGATAGTAAGTGCAGAATCTGAAATAGAAGAGCAAATACAAGAGACATTTTGAAGAAGAAATCTGAGCTTGCTGGCTGGCGTCATGGATGAGTTGAGATCCACTAAGGCCTGGGAGCTGTAGGAAATAGTCTAACCCCTACGCAAATACTTCCAGATGCAAATAGCCCCTTTTGGCTAACTAATCAACCAAATATTACTGTGCAGGATGTGACATGAAAAGTTCTGCTAGTTACTGAACTAAGGTGCTTCGTACCAGATTGGATATTAGGAAAGAAGGGAAGAAAAGAGTTAAAATAACTATAGTCCTCTCATTCTTCAAGACAAGCTGGTACTGATGATGGTACAGGTAGGAAAAGGAACTGCCTTGGAGAATTTTGTTTTGAATATTTCAGTTGCTATGAATATAAAATATTTGTGCAAATAAAAAGTTGGGGAAAAACAAAATTGGAACAAAGACGAGAGGATTCTTAGAGGAAGAGATTATCCACATTGGTAATGAAACACAGTCAATTGCATTCTGCTAAAGTACCACCCAGAGAATGTGTATTAATGGACTGACATGAATCTGTCTCTATCCCCTTTCTTTTTAGGTCTGTTCTATGAATCATTTCCATCTAATCTTAGACAAAGATATGGAAGCAATTTAATATCTACAAATCAAACAAATGCAGGAGAAATAGCTAATGCATTGGCTATTGCAATCAAGAATCAGAATGATTTGTTGACCCCAAACTAAGAAGATCAAAATAAACAGTGAACACAACCATGTGAATATATGTCACTGAAACATACACTTAAAAATGGTTAAGTTGATAAATTTTATTATATGTATTTTATAATAAAAATATATATTTATTGTGAAGTCCTGCATATAAAGGAGCACATGTATGTGTATATATACATTATACACATCACGCACATGTTATATATGTGTGAGAGTGGGTATGTATAAAATCATCATGAGGGTAAGTTTTATGGAAGCCTGAGAAGAAAAAAGAAAAGGTTTCACACTCAGATGAATTTTTACTTTATTCCTTTGGTCGTCTCCTAAAAAATTGACTCTTGGGGCAAAAAAAGAAAATAAAATAAAAAACAATCCCCCAGTGGTAACTTACAAAGATGAAAATATTTCATTATAATAAGATCAATTTGTTTGCCACCTATGACTAAAGAACAGCTCTCATGTGAGAGAAAAGCTGTCAAGGAAAATAAGATATCTGTAGTGAAACAT
The DNA here is from genome assembly GCA_963574355.1 of Loris lydekkerianus. Lineage (NCBI taxonomy): Eukaryota > Metazoa > Chordata > Mammalia > Primates > Lorisidae > Loris > Loris lydekkerianus. The sequence continues at coordinate 21,441 of CAUYPK010143385.1, forward strand.
GGAATTGTTACTGTAGGTGCAGAGAGAGCAAAAAGGAGCACTGAGCCACCAAAGTTGTCTGGATGTGGTATTCATGAGAGCCCCCAAATCAGCACCCATGCAGGGCTCATCAGAATAGCTAAACAAACAGAAGTCAAGTAGCATAGTTGGAAAGATTATTAATCTCATAGAAAAGCCAAGAGCTTAACAGGTGGGGCTTCACATTTGGGTTTACCTCTTGCCTTCCACAGTTAAGCTTTATTTATTTATTTATTTTATTTTATAAAATCAGAACCGTGTACATTCATGCATTTATGGGGTACAATGTGATTTGATATACAATGTAGAAAGCTTACATCACACTTGTTAACATAACCATCACCTCACTTACTTATTGGTTGTAGTAAGACATTTATACTCTACTCATAATAGTTTTAAAATGTACCATTGCACTATGCACAATAGATGGGGTCTCACCAAGTACCACAGCTAGGTATTTAGCTGTGTGGGGGACATGCTGAGTATTTCTGCACATGCCACTGTGCCTTCTCAGGCACCCAGCTTACTCATGGAGACTAGGGTATAAGTAGCTCATTCTAAAGGAGGCATCATCACACCAGAGTCTCCAAGGCTTCTGAGTCTGGGAGGTGGGCCAGGTAGAGGGGGACAGAAGCTTCAGTTCCATGCCCAGCTCTGAAGCTGCATGTACTCAAGTCAGCTTGTTCCCTGACCTTCCCTTGCTGCCCATCTTCATCCCTTCCACCTCCTCTTCCTTTCCTCAAAACCAAGAGTGGTAGACAGGTGGGGAAAAGGGGGGGGGGGTATAGGCTGGGAGTGAGTGGGGGCTCTCCCCTAGTTCCTTCTCCTCACTTCTAAGGGTGGCCCACAGAGGGCACAGGAACAGGTAAGGCTGTGTTGATTGTGCCCTGAACAGCCTGATGGGGCATCATCCAGAATGTCGCATGTGACACAGACCCTGCCCAGTGAGAGAGCCACCTTATTTAAACAGCAAGAGCAGTGGAAAAGGGACTTTGGTTTTGCACTCCTCTTAATTCTTCCCACTACAGTTCAGGCTCCTCTTTTTTGCTGGAGGGTATCTTTTTATAACCATTTGTTCAGAGAATTTGTTATCAAAAATATAAATCTTCTATAAACTTACATTAATAAGTTAAAAGAGGCTCGGTGCCTATAGCTCAGTGGCTAAGGTGCCAGCCACATATACTGGGCCTGGTGGGTTTGAACTCAGCCCAGGCCTGTGAAACAATGACAACTACAACCAAAAAATAGCCGGGCGTTGTGGCAGGCGCTTGTAGTTCCAGCTACTTAGGAGGCTGAGGCAGGAGAATAACTTAAACCCAAGGGTTTGAGGTTGCTGTAAACTGTGACACCACAGCACTCTACCAAGGGTGACATAGTGAGACTGTCTCAAAAGAAAAAAAAAACAAAACATAAGTTAAAAGAAAATTTTTTCAGGCCAAGAATTTTGTAATACTTCCCCTGTCAGCCATGTTCCCCTCACATTTTCCAGGGGCAGCATAACTTCTCAGACATACTTCTCAGAAGTTCTTTGAGGGCGTCAGTGCTTGGGAGTTAAAAAGCCTTCTTAGAAAAAGAGACTTTGAGTTAACTGTTAAAATATGAATATTTCCCAGATAGGGTATTCTAGAATGAACAAAAACAATCTAGTACAGCACTCTGCAATGTGGTAGTCACTAGCCAAAAGTAACAAATTAAAGTTTACATTTACATTAATCAAAATTAAATAAAATAAGAAATTCAATTCTTCAGTTGCATGAGCCGTGTTTTATGTGCTGAGTGGCGACATGTGGCAGTGGGCTGTACAGACACACACAACTTCTCAGTCATCACAGACGTTTCTCTTGGCCAGCGCTGGGAAGCTGATAGCAGCCAAGTGCTGAGGGAGTGTATGCTTCCAGGAGTGCATTCAGCAAGAGCTAAGCCTGGGGACAGAGGCTGTGGCATATCATGAAGTTCTGACTTTCTCCACTAGGCCAGATTCAGCAAACTTTTTCCGTAAAGGAGCAGATAGGAAATATTTCTGACTCTTGGACCACATAGTCTTTGCTAGAAGAACATCTGGACACGACTCTTCTGTGGTCGCCTGCAGGCACAGGGACGACACACTCATGGAACGAGTGTGGCTATGCTCCACCAACACTCTGTTTCTGACAACTGACGACAAGCTGGGTTTGCCCTCAAGCCATAGTTTGTTGACCCCTGCAATAGGCCAAGAGGAGCCAGTTGAAGGGTTTAGGCCAGAAAGTTACATAATTGAATGCATGCCTAGAAAGATCATTCTACTAGCAGAGTGAGAATGGATTTCAGGAGAGTGAGATGCAAGACTATAATAGCCCAGTCAGCAAGGACAAGAGCCTGACTGGACATAGCTGTTGAATATGGTTAAAGAAAGCGATGTGTACGCATGTGCTTTTAAGTTGGGTGTCAGAGCGCAGAAATTTAAAATGACATAGAAGATGGTAGCTGCAACAAGTTATAGAACATACTAGAAGCAGATCTGGAGGAATATGATGACTTCATTTTGTGTCAAGTGGTATCAGAGGTGCCAGACACCTGAGTCATCCATCTGCGAGGGTTAGTAGCGGAAGTCTTGAGAGGGTTAGTAGCGGAAGTCTTGAGAGAGACAGAGTACCCAGTAGGGCAGGAGAGGGAGAGTGCCTGCGTATTACCAAACTGGAAGGTGTGACTAGGGGGGCCTAAGAAAGAATTGCCACACGCAGAGGGAGGAGGGCCAGGGAATTGCAGAAACCAAGGAAAAACTGTCAAAATGCCCTTGAGAAGATTAAAAAGATTCTATTAGGAAGCATTTTTGGACCGCACCCAGAAAAATTTTGTATAAGAAAATAAGACAAAAAATCACCACCAAACTGTCTGGAATCAGGGGTCTTCAAACTGCGGCCCGCGGGCCACATGAGGCGGTGTGATTGTATTTGTTCCTGTTTTGTTTTTTTACTTCAAAATAAGATATGTGCAGTGTGCATAGGAATTTGTTCATAGTTTTTTTTTTTTTAAACTATAGTCCGGCCCTCCAACGGTCTGAGGGACAGTGAACTGGCCCCCTGTTTAAAAAGTTTGAGGACCCCTGGAAGTGTCATTTTCTTAATTTTTTTCTCTTGCTATTAAGTGATAGGATTATTGGGAAGCAGGGAGATAATTAGGATCCTTTGAATCTCACCTTGTAAATTATGTGGTCCAGTAATCACCCTATTTGGGGTTGGAGGGCAGGTGAGACCTTTTCTTATCACCTTGGGGTGAGCTCTGGAAACTTCTTGGGTGAGCTTCATGAGTATTGGGAGCTGTCTAGAAAACCTTTAAAAACCTTTGTGAGTATTGGGAGTGTCTAGAAAACCTTTAAAAATGATACGGTATTCTGATTTCAGGATGAGTTAAAAGAGAAATGATGGACTTCTTAAGACAAGGGACCCTTAAGTTTTCCACAATAACAACTCCTGATACATAAGAATGTTGTATTCTGAATCTACCTTAATAAAGAAACTATTAATAGCTCTGAGAAAGCATCATGTGATTTGTGAGTATTCCATTTTGCAATTTAATGGTCAAAAGATTAGTCATCACTTCAATGTAAGCATTTCAAATAATTTATAGCAACTTCTGAAGAGGTTTATATTAGGAAAATATTTTACATGCCTTGTGGGTGAACGTATTTCACACAAACCTTGGGTGATGTGTTATTTTCAAATTTTGTTCAAAAACATGGAAAAAATGATAAAAAGAGGCTTGTGATTTGCAAGGCTGTTTCTTAGGGAGTAAGAGCTAGTGTCTGATGCTGAAGGAACTGCTTAATATAGAGCATGAAAATCTGAGGAACACACATTTCTGAACATCTTATGTTATAAAAACACTCTGTAAACCACATAAAGGGAATGATTAGTGCAGAATGTTTTGCAGTCACTAAAAGGATTATCAACCATATATAGCAACATTGAAGAATGTTTAGGATTAACCTGAGTGAAAACATGCTGTGATAATCTCATAAAATGTATATACTTAGAGATAAAGATTGAATGGTCTTGGGATATAAGGGAAATAGGATTGAGGATGTTTTTCTTTTCAAATTTCTTTTAATATATTTTGGATAACACACATACACACACACACCTAATCTGTTGTGTATAAGAGAACAGGAAGCAAAAATAAATCAGTATAAGTTTATCCCAATGTTTTAAAAATATGTCAAAACATGTCTTAGGAGAAGGGGTCATAGTATCAATAGCACAGTTAACTAAGAATCTGGCACTAACTTAGTACATGCACATAGAGAGATATAGGCAGACTCTTAACTTAGTTGATGAGACATCAAGTGTCCTTTGCATTCTACTGCTAGACTAGATTAGTGCCATTTTTTTTACTCAAGAGAACTAGAAAAATGGAATAGTTTAGGTGCTAAAGCCAACAGTGTGAGTTTGGATTTTTTTGTTTGCTAACTACTTAACCTCTCTCCCTTGGTTCCAGATCTACAAAATGAAGTAAACGTAGTATATTTTTCAGATTTGCTGTAAAAATGGATTGAATTGATATTTTACAAAATAGTTATAACAGTATCTGGCACAGAGGGCACAGTAGAATGTTAGCTATTGTTATTATATTCCTTATTTTCTAAAATACAAAGTTTGAAAAGTGATTTAAACTTTAATGTAGCTCAGGACTAGACTTATAGGAGGTAGATAGAAACAATCTTTTCTTCTATCCGTATAGAAAAGTGTACTTTTTACTGCTCAGATTATCTGGTCTTTGAGATTTGCTGAAAAGAGTTTGTAATGGGAATAAATAAGATATGTCTATAAAATCAAAAAACTCTGTGCAAAATTTACAATGCAAAAACGCAAACTATTAGAAACTCCTTGAAGGAGATGTAGTAGAGTCCTCTCAAATATGAGTAAGAGTACATCTTTTCATGTTTTAGAGACCCAAGTCCTACTTTTATGTCAATGAAATAAAATTGTACATAAACACACCAATCCCCTCCTGGGGTCCTAGAATCTCCATAGCTCTTCAGAGACAGGACGTTTCTATCAGTCCCTGTGAGCCCTTGAGAAGTGGCAATGACAAAATTCAAGTGAAAATGGCACGAGTTGAGAGTGGCTTGTATTTTCTGAAATAAGAATTTCATGTGTTACAAATATGATCTTAGTGTTTCCCTAAATTAACAGAGATGGATTGACAGGCATATCCTCCATTCTACCTGGAGGGAGGACTTTGTTTTAAACTGTGTGATTACTTATTAAGGTAGAGGTGTAGTTTTGCCTGAGGCAGACAAGGCTTTGGTAAAATTATGAGCCTAACAGCAAACACATATGGTGACCTGAGGTCTGAAGATGGCACAGTGGGATGTGGGATGCAAAATAACTGGGAAGAAAATGCATCTGATTATTAAAGGTGCTTGATGGGAATTTCAAGGCATTGACAAGAAAAGTGCTGAAGGCAGGACATGCCAGAGTAGCAAGAGTGAAAAGTGGACAGTCTCATGAAAGAAGTGACTTGGAACTGAGCATTAAAGGAAGTGTCAGACCTGGTCTAGCAGAGGAGAAGGTGGACAAGTGGCACAAACATGGTGATCGGAGGCAGATATGGTAAAATCTTACATTCTGTACAGTGTTATGTCTAGAAAAATGTTTACTAAACAGGTAACAGTGGCTTTCTTCAGGTAGTGGGATTCTTACTTTCTCTACATATTTCTGTGTCTTTGGAAAAGTTTATCATTACATGCATCTCATTTTTCTAAGAGGAGAAACCTATTTATATTTAAAAGGAAAAGATTTATTGCTGATATTTCATTTAGTGGATAAGGGAGGCTGTATAAATGCCCTGGTAAAGAATATAGAAAATGTAGAAAATAACTTATTGTATTATACTTCCTAGTTCCAGTTGCTCAGTCTATTTCACACAAACTTTTCATCACGTTTTATTATAAAATATTTCAAACATATACAAAAGTTGAAGTTGAAATAAAAGAGAACATCAATATACCTTAACTTAGGTTGTACAATGTGGGCATTTTGCTGAACAGGTAGTCCCTGGGTTGCAGACAACCTGACTTACTGTGTTTTGTACTTATAGACATATACCCAAATCTCCTCATAAGGATAATTTATAATTAAATTAATAATTCAGGAACCATCGTGTTTTTCTGTGCGCATATACAAAGCGTACGACACAGCATCTTTACAATAACAGGGGTTGGAAATTTAGTCCAGGGGTAGAAAACCTCCAGTCTTAACACCACATGTGGCCTTCTATGTCCTTAAGGAAGGCCTTCCGACTAAATCCAAATTTTTCAGAACAAATCTTTTTATTTTTATTAATACATTTTTTTTGTCTTTTATATTTTTATTTTTTATATGACCATGCAAAATAAAATAATCCTCTCAGATTGACTAGTACAATTAGAACATTTAGTAGGACTAAATCATGGCTGCTACACTTGTGATTTAGTTCTAATTTCCCCCACCTGACTGACGCCTCTACAGCACGAGGCTGGTTGGCGACAGTTTATGAATTTGAGGATACCAGTCTGTTATCTGCTATTGACAACAGTTCAGCATGTTTCTGCCTGAGGTGGAATTCATGGACAGTTGCACAGCTCCACAGTATTTTTAAATTCTATCTGCTGAACAGTCCGTCTGGTCAAAGAAGACCAAGAGAACACTGAAGGAAGCAAACAGATTTTTTAAATAAGGATTGGGAATTACAATATTATCTTTTTTCTGCTAAAGACAAGATGATTTGCACGCTTTGCAATACTGCAATATCAACATTCAAGAAATTCAGTGCTTATCAGAATTTTAACACTCATAAGGACAAAATGTTTTAAATTAGATGGAGAGGTATCGCTAACAGTGTGCACTGTAATCTTTATTTGCAAGCATTTATGAATGCAGTATTTGTAGCCATTCAGTTAGATACAGATCATAACAATTTTAAAATAGTAACACTGATAAGAAATTACATATGCAAAGATATGGTATGTTTTCAGAGTTTCCAAGTTCTAAGTCCAAGAAAACATTATTTCCCCATGTCTGGATTGACTGTCTGTCTATAATTAGCTCAAAGAAAAGAGAAACCAATTTTCTCACTGATCAAAAGGTAGGTCTAGCATCATTTCCCAGGAATGTGCTGGCCGCCCACATTTTTTGTATGTATGAGGAAGTGGCTTACAAACTAAATAGAAAGATTTATCATGTGGAAGGGTAGAAAAGTGAAGAAAATAGGGATATCAAAGGGTCAAGATAATTATATATGGGTTTTGTATGAGATAATTATGTATGGGTTTTCGAATCTATGTAGCCATCGAGAAATGGTTATTCTGTCCACTTTCTGTCAACTCCCTTCCTCTCTCCCTGCTTTGCTTATCAAATTCAAAAATATTCACTCAGGTTGGCTGACTTTTACATCTGAGAATGGAAACCACCTGTACCAGGCACGCTTGGTAACTATAGGACTTTGCTTAGAATTTACAAGTTATAATTCCACCCTAGGGGTGAGCTGTGTATTTTAAAATTTAACAGGTGGTTTTTCTCATTATTTGCTTTATAATTAGCAAATTGTTTAGGAACTTCCTCTCCCCACCCTGCCGACTTAGATGAGTAACTTGAACAGTGTCATGTTTCAGCCCTATTGTGTTGGGTCATTATGAAAAAGCTCCACCCCACCCTGACATGCTGTCTCATGCTGCTGTGGGTAAATGTGATAAAATTAGTGTCTCTCGGATGAATGTCTTCTTGTGATAAAATAAACTCAACTGCTTATCTTTCGGAGTTGTAATGAATAAAATTACAAGTAGTTCCTTTGGATTATAGCCATATATTGACAAATCAAAATGTATTCACGTAAATTTAGCCTCCTAAATGTCTATGAAAGGGTTTTTGCTATATTTCATCCAAATTCTTTCATCTAAATGTCTGTCACAGATACATTCAGCAGATGTTTATTCTGTCTCCACGTCTTCTAATCTCTGCTGCAACTTACATGTAAGTGTTGAATTTATTGTTAGTTTATTAGTTTTTGTAGCTAATTCTAAGTATAGAATAGTGATTTTGAACTCTGGTTTTGCAATTCTATTAGTTAGTTTTAAGTAATTGCTAGGACCACACCTATGGTGCATCTTAGAAGGGTACAGATGAAAGTTCCTAAATGTAGAATATAAATGTCTGAACACAGTAACTAAGAAAATGCCATGAGGGCTATGTTAACCAGTTCTATGAAAATATTTCAAATTGTATATAAAACCAGCACATTGTACCCCATGATTGCATTAATGTAAACAACTATGATTAAATAAAAAAATAAAAAAAAGGCACATAGTAAATTCTGAAAATGTTTATGAAAACAATTACCAATGTTTTTAAAAGCATATAGCATTTTGGGGAAAAAAGTAGGTCTTATAAAGCAAAAGATCCCAATATGAAAAAAATGTTTTAAACACCTCTTAAAATTCTTATTCTCAAGACACTTCTTTTGACTTAACTTTGTTTTGCAGAATTTCTCCATATTTTACTTGCAAAATATTTTAGAAAAATTTTGTATAGCTTTTGCCATGTAATAGGGATTAAAGATATTCATATATAAACCCACGAAACCCTTGTAATAACCTTACTGGGTAGGTATAGTGATTTATTCCTTTTACATACATAGAAACTGAGGCACGGAGAGGATAAATTATTCCAAGTCACACCACTGACAATGAATGAAACTGATATTGAAACCCAGGAAGGTTAGCTGTAGACCAGATCATTTTAAGTTTCATTCACTAAAAGTTTACCAATTTCCACTTAGAATCCCAGAAATACTGGCATGAGTGATGACTAAAATGGGCTAAGCAGTCAATGAATAACCAAAGCAAACATTGACTGGATATTTGAATCATTTGAGGAGTTAAAAAAAAAAAAAGTCCTGCGCTACTAGGCCTGCTGATTCAAAACCTCTGGGTGAGTTGTGTATTTTAAAATTTAACAGATGGTTCAAATGTCTAGCCAGGCTGCGAACCACTGATCCAAAGCCTGTTTAGCTATGACTCAGTACAGAGGATCTCACACTGTAGGATGCATGAGAATCACCTGGAGGGCTTTTTAATACACAGATGGCTGGGTCCCACCTCCAGAACATTTTATTCAGCAGGTATTGAGTAGAGCCCAAGAATTTCTATGAAGTTCCCAGGTGAGGTTGATGCTGCGGGTTAGTGAGCACATCTTGAGAACAACTGTCTGAACAGGCTGAAGTAGGGGTGAAGGGTGGTAATAGAAAGCTAGAGGGAACTGATTAATTCTCTGATTATCTCATCAACCCTGACACATTTCCTCTACTTTGTTCATTTACCACTGATCAAAGATGAAGGGAGAAGAAAGAAAGGAAGAGTGTGGAGGAAAGGGAGGTGAGGGAAAAGAGATGGAGAAGAGGGATCAACTTCCGGGCAGTAAACCAAAGCTTTGTGGCTCTCGCTGACCTAACACATGTCAGTGAGAGATTGGATATGAAATGAGAGGACTTTAATGACGACTACACTCTAAAAGAAGTCAAGCTTTTCTATTTTAGGAAGAGCACAGAAACATAGGGAGTGAGTGAGACTGGAGACAGAGGAGGCAGATGTTGGTTCAGAGTTTGGAATGACTATTAGTTCAGCTCCTGTGACATAACCTGAAGGTCTGAGCTGGAGTCTCAGATCCGGGAGGAGAGTGATGCCTCCCCCACCCCAAACGCCACGAAAAGAGAGTAAATGATCTACTGCTAAAATTGCATTGGAATAGAACAGTGGTTCTCAACTGGGGGAAATTTTGCTCCCCCCACCTCCACCAGGGGCCATTTGATAATATCTGAAAATGCTTTAGATTGTCACAATGGGGAGGAGGGAGGTGCTTCTTGATGTCTAGTTGGTGGACACCAGAGACGCTGCCAAACATCCCACAACATACCCAGGTGCTGAGTTGCAAAACCCTAAACTGGACACCTCCCCAGAGCCAGGACCTAGACCAAAATGCCAGTGGACTTACTAATGAAGATGCTACATTTTCAATATGTCTGCGGGCCTGGATCGCCCACCTGGCAACATAGAACTGGTTCTGGGCTGAAGGCCTCAGGAAGAAGTAGTAGTAGTAGAGATAAAATTAACCAGCCAATCAACAAGCCTTCTCAAAGTTTCTCCACAACACAAAATTCCAAGGCTTAGGAAGACAATGATTAAAAAGATACAGAATGCCTCAAAATCCAACAGTTGAAATATGGGTTTACTTCAAATTAAATTGAACAACAAAATAATCTGAAAATAACTTGAAGAATTTTGGATTCACCACGAACTAAAAAAATAGAATAATATCCCAAGAAGAATATAAGAATATTTGCAATTAAACAAGCATATATTAGGCAAGACTGTGTGGTGAAGAGAAACAATTTGAAAATTGAAAATAAAGCTTTTATCATTGAAACAAGAACTATCTTCATTGGACAGAGATAAGGTGAGCAATTGTCCTGATCTGTCTAGAAAAGAAAAGATTCCAAAACATGGGACATTAGTGCTGAAGCTGGAAAAGTGCTGGGAAAACTGGGACAATCGATCATCCTTGACACAAATGAAAAAAGAATTAGTGAACTGGAGGATAAAACTGATAAAGGATTTAGAATTCACCACTGACAGAGAAATAAAAAATTTAGAAGAGCAATTAAAATCATGGAGACTAGATTGAGACTAACTTTTATCTAATAGGAACTGTAAATTAAAAAAAAACCTTGGAAGGAGGAAATGGTAGAATAATAGCTTTTGAAGAGATAATGGCTGAGAATTTTATAGGATTGAAGAAACTCATTAGGCTTTAGATCAGAGGTCAGCAAATATAACCTGTGTGGCAAATCCAGCCTACCACCTGCTTTTATAAATAAAGTTTTAATGGAGTACAGCCACAACCATTTTCTTCTGCATTGCCTATGGGAGCTTTGATGTGATGTGACTCTGGTAGAGCTGAATCACTGTGACAGAGACCACAGGGCCTGCAAAGCCTAAAATATTTACTGTCTGGCTGCATGTTTGTAGTCTCCTGCCTTACACTGACACTAGGAGTACAAAACAGGGTAAATACAAATACATATATGTCTCTATGAAGCATGTGGCAAGGCTGCAGAACATAATGAAATATCTTAAAGAGAATAAGAGAACTTCACTTATGGGAATGATGATTAGATTTGAAGGCACGGTTACATGAGCATCAGAAGTCAGAAGCTAAAAAAGTATCCAATGTACTCAGCCCTACTACGAAGCTAAGTTATAGCTTTCACATGAAGGCTACAACCCAACTATACCACAAGACTATGGGGAAAGGGCCAAGGAAGGGGAAGGGAGGGGGGAGGTTTGGGTGGAGGAAGGGTAATTGGTGGGGCTACATCTATGGTGCATCTTAGAATGGGTACAGGTGATTGCACTAATGTACATAGCTATGATTTAACAATAAAAAAAAAGAAAAAAAGAATTATATGTGTAAAGTGCTGAGGAAAAGTAGCTATCAATTTTAAATATGTTTACTCAACTAAACTGTCATTCAAGAGTTAAGTTAAAATGAAGTTTTCAGTCATACAAAGACAAATGCTGTACACAGTGTAGTATATAATAAATATGACTATTCTTCCTAATTGGTGCTGTTCCCTGCCAGGACCCTGCCATGGATGGTAAGTCCTTATAGCTCCACCCTGTTTGACTGAGGCATAATCATGTGACTTTGGCCAATAAAACGTGAGAGAAAGTGACCTTTGTCTCCTTTAAGCATAAGTTTTAATCATCAGAAATAGGACTGGGAGATTGCATTCAATGGGTAGTTACACCATATTAAGATCTTTGTTGTGTTTGGGGGATAATAATAGAAATATTAAATAATTATAGAAATTGTTAGACAGTAAGCAAGAGTAAGCAAGAAATAGTTAGACAGTAAGAATTATAGAAACTGTTACAGTTTTGCAAGAAGATATGTGAATCCAGAGCAGAAAAGTAAAATGTAAGAAATAATGATAAATATGAAATTTTATGAAATATATTGGTCAGTACAACAGAGTCAGATGTCTAGAAGCAGAGTCCCACATGGATCAGAAATGGACATGTGATAGAGGAGGCATAGAAAGTGGTGGGGGAAAGAACAGGGTAAAATAAATAGTCCTGCAACAAGTAGGTGTCCATATGGGAAAATATGAGATACCTGCTTTACATAAAAAATATAAATAAAATCCTGGTGACGGAAGACCTAAACATGAAAACCAACTCTAAAACATTTTGAGGAAAATTTAGGAAAATAGTTTTAATATTTGAGGGTAGGGAATAACTTCTTTAAAATAACAGCAAAAGCAGAAATAATAAAAGATTTTATTTTAAAAATAAATAATATTTAATACTAAAAATAAATAATATTTAATAAATATTTTACAGTATTAAGATTTAAAACTTCTGCATAAAAAAAGGCACCAAAAGTAAAGCTAAAACAAAAAAGCCATATGGTGGCTCACACCTATAAGCCTAGCACTTGGGGAGGCTGAGGAGGGTGGATTGCTTGAGTTCTAGACCAGCCTGAGCAAGAGCAAGACCCCTTCTCTAAAAAATAGCCAGATGCTGTGCAGGGCTCCTATAGTCTCAGCTACTTGGAAGGCTGAGGCAAGAGAATCACTTGAGCCTAAGAGTTTGAGGTTATTGTGAGCTGTGATGCCCTGGCACTCTACCAGGGCAGCAAAGTGAGACTCTGTTTCAAAAAAACAAAACAAAACAAAACAAAACAAAACAAAACAAAACAAAGCCAGAGACCAGGAGAACAAAATTGCAATGTAGTCCAGAATTAATGACTGGAATACATAAGCTTTCCTATAAATCAACATGAAAAGATAATCCATAAAAAATGGAAAAAGAATGGGAGGAGACAATTGAAGAGGCTACTGGAATGGTCAATAAACTTAGGAAAACTTCTTCCATCTCAGTTATAGTCAAGAAAATAAAAATTAAAACAACATAAATTACAGTTTTGCATATAACAAGCTGTCAAAATCCTATCAAAAGATCTGACAATACCAAATTTTAGGGATGATGGAGAGAAATGGCAACTCTTACAGAAGGCTGGTGGGTACCAGAATGTTTATTGCAGCCCAATTCATAATTGCTAAGTCATGGAAAAAGCCCAAGTGCCCATCGATCCATGAATGAATTAATAAATTGGGGTATATGTACACCATGGAATATTATGTAGCCTTAAAGAAAGATGGAGAGTTTACCTCTTTCATGTTTACATGGATGGAGCTCGAACATTTTCTTCTTAGTAAAGTATCTCAAGAATGGAAGAAAAAGTATCCAATGTACTCACCCCTACTATGAAACTAATTTATGGCTTTCATATGAAGGCTATAACCCAGTTACAACCTAAGAACAGGGGAAAGTGGGAAAGGGAGGGAAGGGAGAGGAAAGGACGGGCAGAGGGAGGGTGATTGGTGGGATTATACCTGCGGTGCATCTTACAAGGGTACAATGTGGAATTTAGTAAATGTAGAATATAAATGTCTTAACACAATAACTAAGAAAATGCCAGGAAGGCTATGTTAACCAGTGGGATGAAAATGTGTCAAACAGTCTATAAAACCAGTGTCTGTTGTCCCATGATGGCATTAATGTACACAGCTACGATTTAATAAAATAAAAAAAAAATAAATAAATAAAAAACAATTTGCTAAGATTTGATAAACTTGAAGATCCCCATACCCTCTAGGCAAAAGAATGTTTATCCAAGGAGTGGCATTGGGACTAGAAAAGAACAGAAAGAGAACTTCAACTATTTCTTTGGTAATTTTTAAAATAGATGTCAAGATGGTAATATGCATTAAGTGTGTGTGGTGTGTGTGTGTGTGTGTGTGTGTGTATTTGTTATAATATTTGTTTTATAATATTTTAGAAGTTAAAAGAGAAAGAGGAAAGAAAGAGAAGGTGGAGTACATGACCAAGAATTGGGGAAGTAGTGATAGGAGTTGCCAAATGGAGAACTGAAGCCCCACACCCATCCACCTCAAGGACAGGGGTGCCATGGTTTTGGTGTGTTCTAACATGTGCTCCTATAGGCACCAACATTATATGAATGAAAGATATCACCCAGAATTTGAACCTCTCCTTGGCATAATATTTACCTGTTATAGCACAGGATCTTTTTTTTTTTTTTTTTTTTTTTAACATGATGGGCTAGATTCTCCTGCAGAAGGCAGGTGGCCCCTTTTATAGAAAGGAAGAACATAAATGGGCTGTGGACAGGGCACAGCATGTGAAGGTGAATGGATTTGTACTTTGGCATATGTGCATATTATTTAGGACTATGACTGACACTCTGTAGCTTACATAGGCAACAGAATCATCTCTCAGTGATTAGAATGAAGTTGGTTGGGGCCCTAAACCTTACAGGGAACCTTCTAGCTCAGTTTCCAGAATCTCTGGTTCCCGTGGGACACCAGCTCTCAATTAGACCTCCATTGTAGCCCCTCAAGTTATTTGTTTGTGTGTTTCAGGACCCAGTCCCCTCAGAAAGTCTATACAGGAAGTCCCCGAGTTACAAACATCTGACTTACATACAACCCACACTTTCCAAAGGAGGCTAGTACAAATAACAGGGAAATGCACCTGTTTCAACTTACATATAAATTCAACCTAAGAACAAACCCACAGAACCTATCTCATCATAACCCAGGGATAGCCAGTACTTTTTTTCTCATTTGGCTTTACTCAAATGTGGGGGCCACAGGTTTGAGGATAAGGGAGTAATAGCCAATATTTAAGTTCCAAGCCAGGATGAAGGCTAATTGGAGAGGCTTCATGTCACTCCAGAAGTAGCCCCTCCCTCAACGTGTGATCAGGTAAGGCACCTGCTCCTTTGCTCACCCATCTCGAGTAGCTGCTGTGGTGACCAAAGATCAGATCAACTTCCATGGTCACTGTTTGTTTCTCCCCCAAATTCATGTGCGGAAATTCATATATGAATTTCCCCACCAATCCATAATCTATCCTCCAAGGTGATGGCATTAGGAGTGGGGCCTTTGGGGCTCTGCCCCCACGAATGGGATAATAATCTTTATCAAACAAGTAGGAGGAGCTTGTTAGCGCCTTCCACCCTCTGAGGATGTAGCGAGAAGTCGGCTGTGTGCCGCCTAGAAGAGGGACCTCGCCGGAACATGGCCGTGCTGGTACCCTGATCTTGGACTTTGCAGTCTCCAAAATGGTGAGAAATAAATTTCTTTTGTTTATAAGCTACTCAGTCTAAGGCATTGTGTTATAGCAACCAAAGTGGACTATGATAGCCCTCCATCCTGAACCTGTGTGGCCACACTGTCTGTTCCTGAAAACCACCCCTTCTTGGCTCCCCTTTTGCACATTCCCCTGCCATCTTGGTCTTCTTTGAGATCTGAGCCCTCTTTTGCTTCATCCCTTTTGTACCTGCCCATTTCTCTGTTAGAAATGTTCTTGACCCTCCACTTTTTCCATGCTCATTCTTAACTATTTTGTGTAGCAATTCCCAGCCTTCACTGGGCTCCATCTCAATGTTTCCATTTCACTGGTTTTGGGTGCCTGGGAACAGGTATATTTTATGAGCTGCTCCAGTGATTCCAATGCGAGGCTTGAGTTGAGAACCACTGTGTTAGCTTAACCATCACCTGTCAGAGACCAGACACCTATCTAAAAAGGATCTCTCCCCTCTATTTTCTATCTCAGCTCCATATTTACATCCTTCAGAGATAAGTTCAAGGTATTTTACTTCTTTGTTTACTTTGGTGTTTTTGATCTATCATTTCTGGGGAGCAGTGGTTCTCTAAGCATGGGCCCTGGGCCAGCAGCAGCAGCATCATCTGGGAACTTACTGGAAATGCAACTTGTCATGCCCCATCCTTGACCTCCAGGTGATTCAGATAAATGCTGAAGTTTGTGTGCCCTGGGAAGCCAGGACCCCACATGTGTTGATCACCTACATTCCCATGACTTGGAGTAGAATCTCAAAAAACAAAAGAGTGACTACACATCTTAGCACATTTCTTCTGCCAGAAGCTCACATTTATATTGTAAATTGAATGGCAGGACCAAAACAAACAAAACCTCTCAAACACAATTTTTACTTCATTTATTAAAACTTTCTGAGATTGATTCATAAAATATTTTCTTCTCTAACACTGAACATACAAAATAATTGTGCATTATTAGGACATCTCCTTCTTCACTTTTCCAGAAAAGTCTACAAATTGAAATGTACCTAAAAACACTTGTCACATTTACAAGTATTGTTCTATTATTTCCATTTTAGAACTGTGAAGTGAGCCGACCTGACACCACATATTAAGTCAATTTCCATAGTAGAATCCTATTCTTATTCTCCCACTTCTAAAATTTAGAATCTTGTTATGAAGAAAAACATCAGGGCACACCTAAGACACCTCTGAGCTGCTTGAGAGAGAGCTGAGAAGACTGGGTTAAGAGCCTGCAGGGAGAGAATGGGGAAGCTGAGCCCCAGTGCTCCCTACTAGGTTTTGAGATGAGCCCAGCTCTGTGTGTCTACCGCCCATCAGTCTTCATATCTGGTGTGTTTGTCTTCATAAAATACTGAGTGCCTTTGTGCTTCATTCCCCCTAAGGTCAATAATACCCCAACCAATAAGCTATAAGGAGAGGGCAGTAAAAGGTGAATGTCTGTCTTTCTTTTCTTTTCCCCTTCCCTTCCCTTCCCTTCCCTTCCCTTCCCTTCCCTTCCCTTCCCTTCCCTTCCCTTCCCTTCCCTTCTTTCTTTCTTTTGTGAGACAGAGTCTCACTTTGTTGCCCTGGGTAG